>JAGKRY010000146.1:0-18177 GCA_020002325.1 Chrysosphaeria jannelii | reverse complement strand
TACGAAGAGGGATTTTTTTCGATTGCTCACCATCCATGCGCAAGACAGATCGCATGAGCTGACGGTACTGTGGGTCGAGTGCCTTGATAAGCTCATGGGTCTTCGACGAGGACGTCTGGTCAAAAGAACTGCGTGCCAGGAGGATATCGAGTTGGTTGAGGTCGCGTAGGACTTCTTTGTGGCTTCCGCCGTGGTATTCCGACAACCATGCTTCGACACGGTCGTCATGGGACTGCCACTGGTCCGGGTCATCATTTTGATACAGCTCGAGGAACCGCTTGTGGACATGGTCCCAAGCATCTGTGGCAGAGAGGCCAGCCGCTTCGATCTGGACGCTTTCCAGCGTACTGTAGTATGGCTCCACCATATGATTGACAAACAGCACCACCAGTTCCCTATGGGTACGACACGCAGGAGCAACGGCCCGATAGAAACGTCGGACATATTTCGTTGCGTACGAGCCATCGAAGCGGGGAACGTTGGCGGCGGCCTTCAAGCCATACGAGGTAGCGGCAATGCCCAACAGGGTGTCGTCAGCGGCTAAAGAGTCAAGGTGACTAGGAACGCTGGTTAGGCCAGCGGTACGAGTATCCGGAAGGGGGGTGGCAGCCGCCTGCTCATGGATGGCCGTCCGAGCCACATTATCGGCAGCCACAGAAACAGTAGCAATACCTGGTGGCAGCGGCATGGAGCGGTCAATGCCTTGTTCGGGGGGGAAGGCAGGCGAGCTTTCGGCGGACGGAGCTACGTCGTCGTCTTGGAGGGCCTTCGGAACGTTCGATTGAGCAGAAAGGGAAGTGAAGTCGACAGTACGAGCCACAGGGATCCGGGGCAAGCGTCACCTCCCCATAAAGCTATGAGGACGCCAAGGCTCCGCCAGTTGCCCGAATCCCGCGGTCGATCACCAAAATGAGAGGATAGAAAGCTCCTCACGGTCACGTGCATGCACCGGGCATGGCACGGGACAGAGACAGCAGAAACCAACACCAAACCCACACCTCTAGAGACAGACCGGCGTCGCCGGTCAAAGAAGAGGAAAGAGATGGGAATGGCCGGACACCTAAGATGCGCGAGAGAGGAGATGCCCGTCACTGGCGACGAGCCCAGTGAGTGAGAATAAGGCCTCTGCTGTCACTAGAGACTGTGTAGAGCGTATCTGCCGAGAGGCGCCTTCCCAGGTGCCGGACCTAGGGAGGGCGAGAGTGAGAAGAAATTGTGTGTTCTAAACTAAAAGATCCATGGCCCTAAATACCATCTGTAGATATCACCTGATACATGAGTAGGACCCATGCATCTAACCGATCCATACCATCAGATCCAGGGCGGGTCCCATACCTCAAGTCAGTACACAGGTATATAGGTACATCTGTGACTACATGCGCTATCGATAAAGATTTCATCAACGACTTTTGTGAAGAAAAAAATTAAAAGAAGAATCCATTTTATAAAAACTAAAAGAAAAGACAAAAAATGGCAAAGACAAGACCATTGAAAAATAAAAAGGGAAAAAAAGAAATGGGAAAAGTAAGGCCTCCAAAAACGGTGGGCGTTCTTGTGGCCGAGGCAGAAATGGCCATGATACAAGGCGATATGGGCACAGCTCTTGATTATGCTAGTAAAGCCTTGGATATTATAAAAGACACGGAATCAGTAGATGGAGTGGGAAGAGGAGCCATTTTAAGTCTTGTAGGAGAAATTCAATTGGAATCAGGACAGGAAGAGGCGGCCTACGGCGCTCTTTTACAGTCTGCGGAGCTCGATCCAGAAGGATCATTGCCTGTTTCTATTGGTGGTGGGCAGGACAAATTTCTGTATCTAGCACAGCTAAGCCCAGATGGAGGTGAGGATAGCATTCGCTGGTATGAAAAAGCACTGTCTGTGCTTCGGTCGCAAGGTGCTGAGGGGGCATCAAAACGGGCACAAGTGTTGTGTGCCATGGCAGAAGTTTGGATGACAGACTTGTCGTTCATGGACGAATGTGAAGCAGCATGTGAGGCATTGGTGACGGAGGCTACTACAGCTGATCCAGAGTCGCCAGAGGCTTGGCAGACACTGGCGAGTGTTCGTCTCTCACAGGAACGCAATGAGGAAGCTCTTTCAGCTCTTGAGCGTAGCATGGCTCTTTGGGAGGATAAAGAGCCGGAGGATCCAGAGATTCCAGCTTTTGCCGTGAGAGTCAGTCTTGCTCGTCTGCTGATGAGTGCGGGGTGTCTAGATAAGGCGGTAGACGTAACAGGAGACTTATTAAGGGAAGATGAGCAGTCTGTAGAGGTGTGGTATCTTGCAGGATGGTCATCGTACTTGCAGGCACAAAAGGAGGGTATGACGGAGGGCGAGCGAAAAAAGGCATTGGTAGAAGCACGGCGGTGTCTTGGTCGGTGTCTTCGTCGGTTTGCACAACAGCAATACGAGGATGAACGACTGGGAGCACATGCACAGGAGCTTCTCCAGGAGATTGTAGGTGTCGTTGGGCCGGCACCACAAAAGGAACAGGATGAGGAGGATTACGAGGATGAATCTGAAGAATCAGACCAAGATGAGGAGATGGTGGATGGGTAAATATTTTCATGATGATTTTATGAGCTTTCTAAAGATAATTTTTGCACGTCAATATCATCTTCGTCTCCCTCGTCAGCGTTTCCGGCAAGGCCTTGTTCCCATAGTTGACGGCCGGTTAAACGGGTAGCGTCTCGAGATGCTGCTTTATTCTTTTTGGCTAATTCAGCAGCCGCAGCCTCTTCCTCTCTCTTCCGAATCTCGGCCATTTCTGCCAAGAATTCGGCCTGCCACTTTAGAAACGTCTCGGGATTGACAGGAGTTCCATGGAACTTTTTGCTCTCCTCGCGTTCAGCTGCCAAAAGGGCATCTTCCTTTGCCTTTTCAGCCTCTTCGTGACGCTTTAGGACTAAAGCCTCTGCATTTTCTTTGAGAACAGAGGCTAATGTAAACACCATGACCATTCCCATATTTTCTTGGATGGTTTCCTTTAACGATAAAAGCAAATCATCACCGTCTTCGGCCACATCGAAGTATATACATTCTGGTCGGTCTGAAACGGCTTTTATGTCCAAAATAGGTTCTACGTCGGGATATTCCTCCGGATACTTTACATTTAATTGCATCCACGGCGTATACTCATCCCGGTCGGCGTCCTCTGCCTCGCTGAATCCCTCTATGCTAGCTTTCAAGACGGTATCGTCTATATCAAGACGAATTATTAGCCGAAGAGAATCATTCTCTATTTTTGTGAGGTCGTCTGAATAAATAGATTCGAGAACCTCAATTTCCTCTTTCTGATCTTCACGTCCCATCTCTTTGCCCTTTTTTCCCTTCTCCTCTGATTTTTATTTTTCTGGTGGCGTTACAGTACACTGCCAGTAATATGCGGGGCATAAAACACTGTGAATTATGAATCATTATTGACCGCGTTAAATAAAATCAGACTAGCCAAATCAGGACACCGCCCTGCTGAAAAGTCTAGACAAAAAAAAAAAAGAAGAAAAGTCCGTGTCGTTGAGAGAGGGCCATTTCTACCAGAACATTCACAGTATGTCCGAAAAGAGCGGCGAAAAAAGAAAGGCAACTACAGAACGCCCTTCGGAAGGAAAGAAGGCCCGTATAGAAGAAAAACAGGCCGAAAAGGGTAGGTGCGGAGCACAAGCAAGAGAAAGAGCTAACGACAAAAAAGGCTTATCGACGGCACGAGAATCGCATGCCAAACAAAAGCAATTAGCGGCAGAAAGACGTGCTGCGAAGCCGCTGGCAGATGAATTGGCAAGGGCAAAGAAGCTATGGGAGAGATTGCGTCGCAAATCGCATGTGCCCAAGGAAGAAAGACAGGAACTTGTGGGCGAATTATTTAGCATTGCAACGGGCCGTATGCAGGAGTTTGTGCTCAAACACGATGCTGTGCGGGCTGTGCAGACGGCCGTCAAGTATGCCACAGTAGAGCAGCGCAAGGACATTGCACGAGAGCTCAAGGGGGCTTATGCATTGATGGCAGAAAGCAAATATGCAAAGTTTTTGGTGGGAAAGCTCCTTGTTTTGAATACAGATGAGGATGTGCGGAACATGATTATCAGCGAGTTTTACGGAAAGGTCCGCAAGCTGATTAACCATCCAGAGGCGTCTTGGATCCTGGACGATATATATCGTGGCATGGCCACGTCTCGCCAAAAAGCAATGCTTTTGCGTGAATGGTACGGTTCTGAGTACTCTTTGGCCAACACCAAGCTGGCCACAGATGAGGTGCCAACAGCCGATTTGGCGGCTATTTTGGAAAAGGAGCCAGGCAAACGTGGCGTCATTCTCAAGTATCTGATGGCTCTCATTAACCAATTGATCCAAAAGAAGCTGACCGGCTTCACCATGCTCCATGACGCCATGCTGCAGTACTATCTTAATGTGAGTGCCGGGTCCGACGACCACAAGGAGTTTCTTGAGATTGTCAAAGGCGATGAGGGCGGTGATCTGCTTAAGAACATGGCCTTTACCAAGTCGGGGGCCCGTTTAGTGTGTCTCCTGATGGCCTATGGGGATGCCAAAGATCGCAAACAGCTGCTGCGGACGTTCAAAGACACGTTCCAGATGCTGGCGGCAGACTCACATGGGCACGCCATTCTTCTAGCTGCCTTTGACCTCATTGATGACACAAAACTCACGAGCAAGACGGTATTTCCAGAGCTTTTGGGGTCTATTGAAGAGGAAACTATTGTCTCCATGGCCAATGACATGAATGCTCGCACAACAGTCTTGTATCTCCTCGAGGGCACGCCTGCTCGGTCGATTTTCCCAGCGAGCCACGACGCAGACCTCGCCATCCTCAAGGAAATCCACGGTATCCGTACCACAACATCCAAAAAAGATGCAGACGTTCGTCGGCGTGAACTTATAGCAGCTGCATCACCACAACTGCTGGCAGCTGTAGCAGCATCTCCAGAGGCATTCGTTGACACCTCCTTTGGCTGCCAGCTTCTGGGAGACGTGCTTCTTCACGCCACGGGCGACAAAGAAGATGCTCTTGAGGCCCTTGCCCAGCTAGCAGCCAAAGCTATCCCCACGCCACGGGAAGAGCAAGACGAGGATGCCATGGAGCTGGACGAAATGCCCCATATTTCGCAGTCTGCCTATGGCACACGCCTGCTCAAGACACTTGTGGCTGGTGGACGCTTTGACCGAAAGTCTGGACAAGTTATCCGTGTCGAGCCATCCCTCAATTTTGCCAATCTTTTGTACAAAAACATTCAGGACCAGGTGCTCACTTGGGCCACCGGAGTACACAGCTCATTTGTCATTGTGGCCCTTCTCGAGGCAAGTGACTTTGATTTGAAAAAAGCGGACGAGGTGAAGAAAGTGCTGGGAGAAAAGAAGAACCGCAAGGCTCTGCTAAAGGCCGCCACAGAGGAGACATCCGAACAAAGGGCTCGACGGGAGGCTGAAAATGTGCTAGAGGAGAGTGAGACGAAGGGTAGTGGTGAAAATTGTGAAAAGAGCAAAAAGAGCAAAAAGGGCAAAAAGGGCAAAAAGGAAGAGACTAAACCAGGGCATCCTGTGGGCAATGCCGGAGCGAGGCTGTTGCTTGAGAAGCTGTAGTTCAATCTAAGCCTACATATTTCATCTAAGCCCTATTTTATCTAAGCTTCAATTTATTTAAACCCTCATTTTCTAAGCCTGAGCTGAGTTAAGCCGATAAGCCCTAGCTGAACTAAGCTTCTGTTAACACGTGATGGATGACTAATTAAAAAGACATGTGAGCGCGTGCCTCGAAACTTGCCCAACGACGATGCATCAAAGAACATCGCGTCCAAAGCCAGTGGTGGGCCTGGAGGAAGAGGCTGGCACTGTCTTGAACCTGGGCGAGTTTGCAAACTCCGAAACACTGTCCCTGTCGGAGGCGCATCTCGTTCTTATGGCTTTAAATTCTCGACGAAATGATGACCAGAAAATGGGGACAAATGAGTGTGTTTTTCTGTGGATAAGTAGGCCGTCTGGGGGCTAATGAACATGCAGGATCATCAAGAAGACAACAGAGTACTTGATGGTGTTTTCGCGGTTTGAGGGTCAGGATAACGTCGAGGCTGTTGAGCGGGCTATTATGGCCACGAATTTGTCAAAGTTTGAACGGTCTCTTTTGAGTTCGTTGTGTCCGGGAAGCGTTGAGGAGGCCAAAACGCTGATTCCGTCCATTGCGGAAAAAATTTCAGATGATTCATTGCAGGAAATCCTCGATGAAATTGGAAAATTGCAGCGATAATTTCAATATATACTCACCATTACTACTTTCTATATCACGTATCGTACTTACATAAAAAAAGAATGTCTTTATGAAATCGTATTCGTTTTATATCCTCTCTCTGCTAGCAGTCATCATCTCTTCAGCCTCTTTTACATTTCCAGAATGCAAGCATGAAAAAAATCGCTGGAAAAAAGGCTCATGCTGTTGCGTCTTAAAGTAGAACATATTGCGAGGCGGCCTTACTTCCAGCATCTTCTGGTGCACCATGCATAACTCTTGAAGCGTCACCATGCCATCACTTAGTTCCATTACGAAAAATGGCCGTTGGTGTGGTGAATTGACAATCTTCGAGGCCACATACTCCAGCAGACTGGCGTCCACCCCGGGAATCCCCTTTACAATAAAGCAAGAGAGACTTGTGGCATAGGAAATAATCTCTCGAATGGTCTCTCCGTCTACAAGTGTTAAATTTTCAATATCAAAGCGAACGAGCTGGGAGATGATGCCGGACTGCTGGAGGACCAGGAATATATTGTCAAAAAATACATCATTCGTCGTAGGACCATTCGAGGAAAAGGTAAAATCCACGAGACTTTTCATTGTTGGCAACACCTCCTCGAAGCCACTTCCATCCAGCCGCGGACAGCCACTAATATGTAGTCTTTTTAAATTCGGAAAACAGTCTACAAAAAAGTAAAGACCGTCATCTGAAAACGTATTATGGGATGTTATTTCCAGCTCTTCCAGTGACGGATACATGTATTGGTCAAAAGGAGGACGTCTTGTAAGATGGGGGATCAGTCGTCCATCTTCCATGGGCGAATCGTCAATTAAATTTGTAAATCGTAACCTTTTTAATGTCGTGTTTTTGGAATACACCTCTTCAAAGAGATCTGTATATGTAGTACTACAACTAGTGATCTCAATATTCTTGATATCCGTCATGACATAAAACAATGCTACAAGGCCAGTATGTCTCTGTGTGGGAGAAAAGGAAATAGATTGCAGATTGGCACGGCTTTTAATAATATCTCGACAGAGAGACGGATTATCGCCGAGATCACAGCGGTTATAAATGTAGAGGTGGCGTAGGTGTCCCCCTGCTTGCCGTATAAGCTGAGCAGACACTGACCGTTCATGGTGGGCACTTGGATAGGAAAAATCAAGGATAACTGTCTCCCAGAGCACCTGGTCCTTTGATAACGCCAGAAACTCGCGACTTGTTCTTTTGATTTTAAGAATATGCAGCAGTGGCACATACAATAATATTTTAAGCTTGATCTCAATGGGGAGGTGGTTCCAGTACGCCTGTCCCTTCATTTCGACTATTTTTGTCTCTCAAATTTTCGATGCGACAGCAAAGGGCAATACAATTAATATAAAACGCTCTCTTTGCATCTTTTCGTCTCCTTCATAGCAGTGTATCTCGGTACGTATCAGGCTACATTTCTCATCCATCCTTTACAGACGTAATACTACACTACCTTCCATATAGTCGTTATCCCCTTGAATTTGGGACAGGTGCATTCTCTGCAACAGAGTTGATTCCTTCAGGGAAGCCTGCAGATGAGCCCACTCCACTTCTCCGAGACGCAGCATAGATAGCTTTATATTCGTGAGGAGAGGAAAGGAGGCCGCAGCAGATTCTGTATCCATACCTGGCATCATGCCCATAAAAAGCGTAGAAATCCCATCTAGATCACAAAGAGAAAGGTCTCTTAGGCAGGAGAAGCTTCGTATAAGACTCCCACACGTTTTCCATCCATTTTCTGTTGTTTGGATACCCTCGAGGTGTAAATGCTCGAGCATGGGAAGGACGGGCGTAGGTACTAAAGGGGCTGGAAGCAAGTCATGGAAAAAAGTATAGCTAATTTCACCAACATGCGATAGAATAAATCTCTTTAATAGACTGGATCCTCTCAATACCCTTCCTAGGGCCCTCCACCCTGTCGTTGGCATGCTTATTTTTTCCAGTTGTAATGATATCAGGCGTGGAAACACTGGCCCGGCGTTATTGGACTGCATGCCATCGAAAAAACCATCATCCATATCATATGCCTCACTTAAAACAAGCTCTCGGAGCCCATATAATCCTTGTATAGCACACCCCAACTCTTTATAGACCCCTATTCGAAGCGTTCTGCCAATCACCACCAAGTTGGTTATATGTGAATGTGATTTGATAATATCTGCCACAAATTCCAGCGGAACATTCACTGTTTCCAGTTGCAAAAGATTGGGAAGGCCTTGGATAACTGACTTCGCTATGCCCTCTCTAGAACCACAGACTCCATTCAAGGAGAGATTTTTTATTTGTGGATTTTTTTGAATAACCCTTGCCACCAGTGGCTCCCATGTATCAGCGTCTCCAAACTCCAAAGAGAGTCTCAGTGTTTTTAGCCTCGTAATTTGGCGATGGCACAAAAATAATCGCACAGGCTCAGAGTCAATGATGATGTGTAGATCTCTTACAAAGCTACCAAGATTTTGTACATCTTCCCTCCACTTTTCGAGCATCCCATTTGTTCTCATTTCCACCTGAGTCTTGGACTCTTTCTCAAGAAGAGGATGCAGACCCGTACGCATTAAAGAAGCATTTCGAATCGTACACAAGGTCCATTCTCTGGCAAGCCTTTGCAGCTTATCCCTCGCCGTAAACTCGTCAAGGCGAAAATATTGCAACTTATTCTCCATGATGACAAGGGTTCAGAATTCAGAGAATAACCTCCTTTTCCACCTACTTTTAAGTGGGCCCTACATCGGTCCTATGCTCGGAGGACGCTAGGCCACGTCTAAAATGGACGCCTTTCATCTTCAATTGAACCCATCTTTTCTTTACAAAATGTATTGAGTGTAGACTGGATGGTACAACCTCAGGTACCATCTTTTAGGTAAAGGATTGTGGACCTGCTCAGGCACTACCTGTTGCGGGCTGAGTGTCTCACGCGCAGGCTTTGGTTTTGAGGTGGGATTCTTTCTTTTGTTCTCTTTTTCATATAGGACATGGTCTTCATGATCGTGACACACACTCGTTTTTCACAAACTCTCTTTCGTTAGACCATATATATACTTTACACCACTCGAGCGATCTCTTTCTATATTCCCGGTGCGTGTCTGGGTGATGCTCAAACCCGCTAGTCCCGCCGACAACCTAGGGTTGACCAGACCTTCTCGTGTTTTGTTGGTTTTGTTGTTGTGTTGTTTTGTGGTCTCTTTTGCCTTTCTCTTTTGCTGGGCTCGCCGCCCGTCCACTCTTTTGGCGTGTGCTCTCTCTCTTCATTAGATCACGGGGTTTAGTGGTGGTTTGTTTTGTGTCTTGAGGCTACCGCCCCGTGCTTCTTCTCAGTATATATTATATGAAGCCTTTTCTTTATAATAATGATGTAGAAAAAATAAAAAAGAATCGTATCCAAAAAAGCCTTGTCATCTTCCCATCTTGACGGTATAATATTTTCTAATCCCGTTGGTACATAGCAGCATTTGCAAATGAAAGCCTTCCTAACTGAATGTAGACTGGCTGTAGGCATTACATACCATCTTTTTGGTGAAGGATTGTCGGTATTCTCAGGCCTTGCAGTATAGGCTGATTAGCAATCTCTTACTCAACAGGTTTTTGGTCTTTCTAGGTTAGCTCTTGTTCTTGTTTTTAGACACACAGTCATAGACATCACGACGTCCGTCGTAAATTGCTGTCGTGGAGACAGACATTTTTATTGGGCGTGTACATTTTTGTTCTCTTTCATACGAGCTACACTATAATTTGCACACGGTGCGTCTCTAAGTGACACGCAGACTCGCCAGTCCACGCCAGCAACCTACAGTTGACCTGACTTATCGTCGTTTTTGTGTTTGATTGTTTCTGGTTATTGTCCCTCCTCTTTCTTGTTGGGCATATTGCCCATCCACCCTTTTAGCATTCTCTTTTCCTTTATGAAGGCACGAGTTTTGGTGGTTTAATTGGTTTTGTCTGTGTCTTTTGGGCCATCGCCCGTTTCCTCTTTCGCTACCTATATACACATCCGTCATGATTAGCCTACCGTTGAATGTATTACACAATTAGCCTCGGTTTATATTTGGAAATTTTTTATAGTAAAGCCTTATAACATCTTCGTGGGTGCCTTTTGGTATAGGGAACATTTTCATGTTTCTGGCAGCAGTTTCGGGGACACTCTCAATCATTCGGCGGTAAAGATCGTTAAAATCGACGCTGGGACATCCTGGCGGGAACATGAATCTGACTTGTTTAACACATTGCAAACTAGCCAGGACTTCGGGCATGGCAAGCAGCTCAGCCATTTGAGAGTAAAATGTAAACGATCTCACATTAGGAATATTCCCAATGAGTCTGTAAAGCTCTCGATCTATCGATTCTCCAGAGGAAATGTGCAGTGATTTGAGTTGAGGCAATAATGGGCCACTCATCTCATCGGCAGGATGAATATCAAGGAAAAATCGTTCAATAGCCGTACATGAACTCAATTCCAAGGAACTCAGTTGGGGAAGTCTTTTCAAAAACGCCCCAAATCTCCCCCATCCAGGATTTTGAAAATATATAGTGCTGAGTGTTATTGATTCGAGTGCTCCAAATGCTTTCACGTCTGCTTCCATAAGGATAGAGAAAAAGTTGTCAATATCCCCATGCAAGTTGTGAAAACGAAGGCTTTTTAGATGGCGAGAACATTGGAGAGCAGCCCCCAGATTTCGCCATCCCATGTCCGTCATGTCCATATTCGAAAATGTGACAAAATTCAATGATTGAAATGCTGTGTGAGATCCTGTATGATCTGATAAAAACCCCAGAAGAAGTGCATCTACGCCACGTAATCTAGATACCTTGAGTCCCTTTATATGTCGACACCTTGCCATTAGACGTCCTAGTTCCTCAAGAACATCATTTCCCGCTTCAATGGAGTAGATATTGATGTGCTCAAGCGAAGGCAGTATATCTTCACACTCAGGATTGTTTGGTAGTAAACTACTAAAAAATCCGGTGGTCACGTCTTCCAACTCTAGCAAGTGAATCCGTTTCATCTGATAACATTTAGAAAAAACATTTCCTAGCCCCTTCCATCCTCTATTCGATGTGCTTAGACCAGAGAAAGTCAATGAGTGGAGTTGAGGGAACACTGACTCTTGGTTGTTTTGCAATAACGCAGAGCAAAACCCTTCATGAATTTGCCCAACAGTTTCGATATCAAGCACTTTTATTTGGCGGCTCCCCTTCAATACAAAGCCCAGTTCTGCCCATCCACTTTCGGTAATTTCTAGCTCCCAAATCTTTATTCTTTCAAGAAGCGGGAAAACTGGCTTCTTGTCTGCAGACTGCATACTCGTAAATAAATCCGCTTGAATAGTGTCTGACTGTCCCAAAGATAACGATTTCAGCATACAAAGACATCCCATAGCTCGTCCCAGCTTTTCACACGTTGATTTCTTATCCATTGATCCCAGAATAACTAACTCAGATATACGTGGATGCGCCTTTATAATGTCGGCGGCATCTTGTAAGGAGATGTGGATGGCCTGAAACTTGACAAGATTTGGCAAGCCTTCCACAATTGGCTTGGCAATGTTTCCCATATATCCATCGCCTAAAGAAAGTACGAGATCCTCAATATTTTGATTCTGTCTAATAAAAGGCTCAATAAAAGACTCCCACTGCTCAATATATCTAGACTCCATATCTAATTGCAGCCATACTAAATTGACAACGCGCCGAAGACAATGAAAAAGTACACAAGGAAGGGCTGGGTCTGAATTTAAGCCAACCTCCAAGTATTTCATAAAGGCACCAACGTTGCCGACTATTTTCTTCCAGTTATCAAGGCCTGAATTTGTATGCAACTCTATGCCATTCCATGATACCCGTTGGAGAATTGGGTACAAATCTTTATATAAAAGAGAGGCATTGAGAAGGTCGTCCAGTTCCCATTCTTGCGCCAGTCTCGAAATCAAGAATCTCTTCTCAGGATCATTTATAGAAAAGGATTGTAAAATTTTCATTTTTATGTAGTTAGGCTGGGAGCGAGAATCAAAAAATGGACATCATCGACTGCATAAATCAAACATTATAAAAGATACGCATGCATAAATGTGCTTTACGTGTGCATCACGTGAATACTGACTTGAGGTATGGGACCCGCCCTGCCTCAGTTTCCGGTTAGTGGATCTGTTGGTATGGATCGGTTAAATGCATGGGTCCTACTCATGTATCAGGTCATATCCTCGGATGGTATTTAGGGCCATGGATCTTTTAGTTTAGAAAACACACACCTTTCCTATCATTTTTCGCCCTCCCTAGGTCCGGCACCTGGGGAGGCACCTCTCGGCAGATACGCTCTGCACAGTCTCTAGTGACGGCAGAGGCCTTATTTCCACTCACTGGATTCGTTGCTGGTGACGGACATCTCCTCTCTCGTTGTGGGTTTGGTGTTGGTCTCTGTTGTCTCTGTCCCGTGCCCTAAACCCTGCCTTGGAGTCTGCCGTTCTGCCATCCTACACCGCCTGCCATAACCCCCTTTCCTGTCCGTAAGGACTGAGGAGCATACTGAGTTGCGGTATTGGGACCGTACGAATACCTTACTTTTAGGTTGTTGGATCTGTGGTTGGTTCAGTTAGTTGCATCACACATGCGGTTATGCATCTAAAGGATTACCGGAAGGATATAGTTTGGACACAGTATATTGTAGACTAGACAATCGCGCTCTCACATTCGTTTATATTCGTATCCCCGCCGCCTCCCCAGGTTTTCCGACCTTAGGGAGGATCTCTCTACAGATACGTTCTGTGTCGCCGAGAGAGACCTCAGATGACCTCGGTCACGCCCGCTGGCGTCGACCCCAGTGGCGAGTGCCGCTTCCCTTACGTGACCCAAGGCACTCGGCCATTCCCTTCTCTACGAGTGCACACCTTTATGTCTCTAGTGGTTGGGTTTGGTGTTGGTTGTTTGCTGTCTCTGTCCCGTGACATGCCCGACGCATGCACGTGACCAGGAGGAAAGTTTCCTCATCTCAATACTCAGTCAATCACGTGACCTGACCCGTAACAATCCTCGACGCTCTTCTAGCCTGCGCTAGGAATTTGAAGGCGTAATCGATCACCTTGGCACAACATTGGCATATGGTAGTTTCTCTCTATCATCGTCAGTAATGACATATTGCTTTTCAAACCCATCCCATGAATCTTCGCTTATAGTGGGAAACTTTGTGTGGTAAAATGCAACGACATCTTCGTGTGTATCCTTCAATGGTGTGGTGAATTCGGTTACGCCCTTTGCAGCAGATTCAGGAACACTGTCAACAATCCGATAGTACAAATCGTTTTGAATATTCTTCTGGAAACTCAAAACCGACCATCTTTATGTTGTAGAGAGTGGCCAATACATCTGGCATCGCTAGTAGCTCTGTCTTCTGAGACAAAAACGTAAATGACTCGACTTTGGGGATGTTTCCAACTAGGGCTCGCAGTGATGCATCGGTTGCTTTGTTGCAGGATAGAGAAAAGTCCTTGAGATGAGGAAATAATGGACCACTCGCACTTTCGGCAGGCGGAAAACTAGAAAACAACTCATCACCAATGTCTGTTTCATCTTGTGTTATTGTGAGACGCTTTAATTTGGAGCATTTCCACAAAAGTTTCCCAAATTTCTTCGCCCCAAACTCTTCCATAATGCCATATTCAATCACCAAGTCCTCCAATAAAGGAAATAATACCATATTAAGATCTCCATGATTTGGCTCCAGGACATCGAAGAAGTGACTAGTACCCCTGCTAAGCAAATGCGATGAAGCCTCCGTAGACGAGATGCGTTTTTTACAGTCATTCCAAAATATTTCCACCCTTTGTCTGACAGTTTGACATTGCCTACCTCCAAAGTCACTAAAGAAGTAAAGACTGGTGTGAAGTCTTCGTTGGGTGGAAGCAGTCCAAGGAAAAAGCCGTCCATGCCATATAAATAAGACGCTTTGAATGTCCGTAAACGGTGCAGTCGTCTTACCAAACGTCCACATACCTTCCACCCTTCCACTGTAGTAGTAAAATAGTTGAGAACTAGATGTTCAAGAAAAGACAATGCATGATTCGTGTCTGTTGGTGTGATGATCTTGGAGAATACTTGTCATTGCCTTCCATCCATTTTCTGAGAAAACGCTTGATTTTCCCATCTTAAAAGACTTGAGAAAGGGGAACACGGGTCCAGTTCTGCAACGTAGCATAACTGTGAAGAAATCGTCATTGATTCCTTGCATATGATTGAGGGCAAGTTTCCTTAGCTTGTGACATTCTCCTACCATTTTTCCAAATTCCTCCCATCCTTTGTCTGTTATTTTCAGGCCTGAAAATTCCACCTCTTCAAGTAGAGGGAACATTGGGCTCCGTCCCGAGGACTGCATATTTAAGAAATCAAATGTAGCTATAAAGCCACGTAGAGAAAGCTTTTGTAGTCCAGTAAGACCACCTATGGCCTTCCCAAGCTCTCGGCATCCACCCGTTTCAGCTGGTGCACCTAGGATACTAAGTTCAGATATCTGTTGATGTGAATTAATGATCTTTGCCACATATTCCAGTGGAATATCAGAGCTTTCAAAACGTGTAAGGTTAGGAAGGCCTTTGTAAAAGATTTCCATCGTAGTCGACCACCATCCAGATTTTGTATGGATAGTCAATTGCTCAATTTGCTGATTTGCACACAATATATTCCTTACAAGGCTATCCCAATAATCTATATCGCGCAGATTTTCAAGATCTAGCCGGAGGATCTTTACATTGGTGGCATGGTGAATGGATATATACATTTGGCTAGGGGATGATACTTGGGGTTTACCATTAAAAGCGATTGTCAATTCCATATAAAGCTGTCGAGTGTTTGCATCGTTTCCGCCCATTTCTGACGGGTCGATTTCGTGCAAAGCACCACTTTAGCCTCAGATCCACGTTGTATGGCACGGTAGAGCCCGGAAGAGCGAGTAGATCCCATGTCTTGGTTAGCCTACAAAATAATGCTTTTGATAGTGAATTGCCAACACAGAAATTCTTCAATTTATTTTCCATCTTTAGCAATAGCAATTAAGAAAGTAAAAAGGCGAGAGGCAGGAAAGCGAAGCTAACAAGGTGTTATTGCATATCGGATGAATGCATATGTAATACCTCCTCGCCGCAATATTTGCATGTGGAAGCCTGTCTTGGTCCGTGTCGGTAACAGTTACATAGACTCTCTAGAAATACATTGCATAATTGTTGTAGATCTATATTTGGGATTCCTTCGTAGTAAATCTTGGCAGCATCTTCGTGGGTATCCCTAGGTGGAACAGAAAATGACTCCATGTTTCTAGCGGCAGACTCTGAAGCGCTATCAATATTTCGACAGTACAAATCATTTGGATAGTCTTCTGGAAGTTGAAAGTTAACAGCCAAAACATGTGGGAGACTGGCCTTAAGTTCCGGTATAGTTAAAAGACCTGCCTTTCGAGAGTGAAATATGACAACATTTTTAACCCTTCACAGGTATCAATCAACTTGTTTCTCAAAAACTATGAAAGTTCCCTCGGTCTAAATTTGGAAATTTTTCATAATAAAAACTCACAAGATCTTCGGGAGCATCTTTTGGTAAAACAGGAAATGACATCATATTGCTGGCAGCAGACGCTGGGACACTCTCGATAATTCGATAGTACATCTCATCTGAACATTTTTCTGGGAATTGAAAGTAGACATGGTGAGCATAAGAAAGACTGGCCAAGAGCTCCGATATAGCTAGGAGTTCTATCTTTTGAGAGGAAATCCTAATCGTAGAAATATTTGGAATATTACCAACAAGGCTCCGAAGCGCTTGGTCTGTCATGTCTTCGCAGGATATGCGCAAGTGTTGTAGCTGGGGAAGCAATGGGCCTCCCATTTCATGAGCTGGGCTAATCTCACTAAAGGCATCATCAACGATCTTGTGTACACCAAGCTCCATTGTCTTTAATTTAGGAGTCCCCTTCAACAACAATCCTAATTTCTTCAGTCCTGGATATACAACGTTTACTTTTTTAAGAATCAAGTTTTCGAGAGACTGGAATACGCTACTACTCTCATCACCAGAGGTAGGCAACAAGGCAGTGAAAAATTGATCGATTTCTCCAGTCAGATTGCTAAGCCTGAGGTCTCGCAAATGATGGGATCCTTTCAAAGCAAGACCCAAGTTTCGCCATCCAGTCTCCGTCATGTTAATGTTTGCAATATCCACAAACTTCAGCAAAGGAAATAAAGGATGAGACTCTTTTTGATCTGATAATAGACCAGCAAAAAGTGAATTAATAGCATTGTCGAATTGAGACAAGGAAAGATGTTTTAAACGGCGAGATCTCCTGATGAGACGCCCGAACTCAAACCATGCTTCTCTTGATATTTGAAGAAAATAAATATCGAGAGAGTCAAGCGATGTGAGGATTGAGTCTGTTTCTTGGTTATCTAAAAGTAGACCATGAAAGAACTCGGTAGTGATTTCATTCACCTTTGACAAATCAAGCTTCCTCAACTGGCATGACCCTTTCAAAACCTTTGCTAGTTCTACCCATCCTTCATGTGATGAGAATCTAAGCTCATGTAGCTGTAATGAATTGAGCTGAGGAAACACAGCCGCATGTTCATCATTTTGTAAAGCTTTACAAAGGCCCTCATGTATCTCTCCTACTTCACTAAGTACAAACTTTTTTAGCATTCGGCTACCTTTTAGGAGAGCTCCTAGTGCTATCCATTGACTGTCTGATAGCATCATGTCTTGGATCTTTACAGTCTCAAGTAGTGGGAACAGTGGATTCCTCTCATTAGACTGCATTTCGGTAAATAAGCCTTCTATAGCATCACAAGACATCCCCAAGGATAGCTTTCGTAGCATACAAAGGCTACTTATAGCACGTGCAACCCTTTTGCACATTGACTCCTCAGTCATTGTGCCAATCACAGCCAAATTAGACATGTATGGGTGGGTCTCTATAATCTCGACAACATATTCTATTGCGATGTCTGTGACTTTCAGCTTTACAAGGCTGGGTAAGCCTTCAATAATTGGTTTAGTTATATTTCCAATTAATCCGTCAGTTGATGTCAGCACGAGATGTTCAATCTTCTGGTTGCTGCGAAGGAGATACTTAATGGGAATATCCCACCCAGTGGCATCAACATAGTCCGCATCTATCTCAAGGGATTTTATGTTTACAAAGTGGCGAATATGTTGAAGCAATAAGCTGGGTACGGCGCGATCCGAATTGAAGCATATTTCGAAGCCTCTAAGAAAGTCACCTTGCAGCTTTATTCGTTTATTTTTTTCCAAGTTAGTTGATTTCGTATATAATTTAGAGGAGCCCATAGATTCTTGCTGAAGAATGGGATAAAAATCTTTGTGCAAAAGAGAAGCATTTCGAAGAGTGTTCAAGTCCCATTTTTGCGCCAGCCAATGCGCAAAACTCGTCTTCTCAATACCATTGATTGGAAAAGAGCTTACTTTTTTCATTGTAAGTGGCGTCAAGCAATTTGCTTCGGTGTTTATCAAGTAATATTATTCGAAAGGTCTTCCACGTAACCACTTTCTAGCTTTCCGTAACTGCTTTTTAGCTACTGAGGGCAATGGGGGAGGCACAGACCCCATGCTCTAAACCCCGCTGGACCCAGCCCAACCCAACGCCCTAAACAAACCAACAACTTACCTACCACAAAAACCTTACACAAATCTGCAAAACGGACCCACCTTTTGTTTCCGTGCTGCTGATTGGACCACAACCCCATTTGCCCCACTTTTCTCGAGAAATTCGTTCCCCGATGCCGCCCCCGGCGACCGTCGCGGCCGGCGTTGCGACCGGCGCGGCGCCCCCGGCAGCATCCGTGGCTCCTCCCCCTGCCCTGTCGGGCCAGTGGACTCAGGGGAGCCCCTTTTCAGCAGCCCGTCAGGCCGCGCAAGCCCCTGA
>JAGKRY010000145.1:0-18639 GCA_020002325.1 Chrysosphaeria jannelii | reverse complement strand
GGCAACACAACGGCCGGGCTGGACGGCATTCCCAATGCAGCCTGGAAGCTGGCGTGGCCGTTTTTCGGACGACACATCGCTTTCCTGTTCGATGCATGTCTGACCGTCGGACATCATCCAGCGGAATTCAAGAAGGCCAGGATGGTGGTTATTCCAAAGCCTGGCAAGAAGAAAACCATTCCTCGTGGTTACAGACTGATCTCGCTGCTCTCCACGCTTGGCAAGAGCCTTGAGAGACTGATAGCAAAACGACTAGCCGTACAGGCTGTGCAATTGAGTATCATACCAACAAACTACGCAGCAGCAGTGCCTCGTAAGGCCGCCACAGACCTGACCTGGCAGCTGGCTGATCGTATTGTCGACGATGCAAGCAAGCATATGCTGACCTCAGTGATAACCTTTGATATTAAGGGTGCGTTTGATTCGGTAAAGGGCTGGTCATGGTTCGCCGTTTGGTCGAGCAAGGCTGGCCCAAGGAAGTTTGCAATTGGACTCGTTTCTTCTTGACCGGCAGAGAGGTGGAACTCTCGGTGGATGGCGGCCCTCCAATCGCAAGAGAGGTGGGTGGCAGTCTGCCGCAGGGGTCCCCGGTGTCCCCCATCTTGTTCATGTTATTCGTAGCCAATCTGTTCGTTGTTATCCCAGGCAGCGGAGGCTATGCAGATGACGGTCGTGTGTTAGCCTCATCTTATGACATTGACACAAATGTTGATATGCTTCGTAGAAGCATGGAGCAAGTGATCGCCTGGTGTTCAGCGAACGAGCTGGAGATCGACTGGGACAAGACCAAGCTGATGCACTTTTTCTACGGGCGGCAGGACCGGCCCATGAAGAGTATCAGGCTCACAGACAGCATTGTTCTGGAGCCGGTGACAGAGATGAAGTGGCTTGGTGTCTGGTGGGATCCCCGCCTTACGTTCAAGAAGCACATGGCAGAAACAGGAAACAATTGGCAGCGGCGTTCGAGGGGTGGATGCGTGGTATCCTCGAGCCCGCTAGGCACATGAAGAAGCCCTTCGTGCCCCCTGCGGTGTGGAACATAGGCTGGATCAAAGACCACCCGCGCGGAAAGATTGCCCGGGTTCTCGCCGCATGCTCAGGCCACGGCGATTTCAAGCAGTACCACGAACGCCTCAAACACAAAGAGGCTACACTCGCTTGTGAGTTTGAGGGCTGTGGTAAAGAGAAGTATCCGTGTCATCCATGAAGCTGTGTGTCCAACATGAAGAAATTTGGCGAACGCTTCGTCAAAAGCTACTGCCGGCCCCAAAGTCCTGGTCTTACTTGGCCAAGTCTCTGGATGCGCATTGGGTCAGGTCGACGAGATCGAATGACCAGGCATAATTACGCTTGGATTATTAGAGACAACATCTCTTCCTGTAGCCCTCCAAGTGTCCCAGCCAAAAAGAAGGCGAAGAAGGGGGGCAAGCGGAAGCGCTAAACCTCTGCGATTCATAGGTGCTTTTATTTGTTTTTTATTACTTTTTACGGCCATCGCCTAAATAGGCTTTTCTTTAGGCATATACATTTTGCTTATTTTCATACAAGCTGCACTTGGATTATCGGCGTTGTGGTGCTTGGTTGTTTGTTGGTTTTCTTGTCCTCCTCGTTCTGCTGGGCATGATTCCCGTCCACTCTTTTGGCGTTCTCTTTTCCCCATAGAGGCACGGGTTTTATGGTCCGGTTGGTTTTGTTTTGTGTCTTTTAGGTCACCGCTCATTTTCATAGACGTTCCTCGCTACCAAATTCCTACTTAAAGTCCATTACCCTTAACCACCGCCTAAATAATCAGACCTAACCAATATCCATCTAAACCAAAGAACGAAGACTTGGCAACTAGCATAGAGAAATATGCACGAAAGCTAGAGGATGGCCCGGGCCTTACAAACCTGACCACCAAAAAGCAATGGTCCATGTAGAAAGAATAGCCAACGTAGAGAAACAAAAAGACATATAAGAACAAAGCACAACAATAAGGCTTCTTAACCACTGGGAAAAGCCACTTTCACAAAGAGTTGAAATTTCCCGAGGCCCTTCATCAGTTCCTCCAAGAAGACTGTTCGCCACGATTCAGTGGATAGAATAGAAAGGCCACCGTTTCTGTAAACCTTCTTGGCCCATTAGTGCCTTGAGACTGCGACACCTGATAGGTAGAATGGCGCAATTATCTTCCTATAAAACCTAAAAAGTAGATAGTTATTCATGCGGTTCTAATGCTGCAACTAAATGGACTGACTTATTTCTCTAGAATGAATGCCTACAAAATGATTTTTAATGGGAGGACTGGCCATCCTTCATGCTCTGCAATATGGAAGTCACTGATACTATTTGTTTTCAAGCTTGAACATTATGAACTTCTTTCGGCTATCGAAACGTGAAAAAAAAATGCATTTCAGTGTAATATATAGATCTGTTTACCATCCTTCCCTACCCGTATACTATAGATACACCTGAATCTGTACTAGGATAGTTTTTTTTGAAATAGTCTACCATTGAGGGAATCTTCTTTTCATAATCATACCCATCCTTAAAATCCATGCTGCTAATGTCAGCATATTGACGATAACAGCGATGAACATACCTGAAGGTGCCTTCTTTGTCTTCTACCTTGGGGACATTTGTCGCGAAAAAAGTTTTTTCAAGCTCTCTCACGAGTCTGTTTTCATATGTGATTAGTTGAGTGCATTTAAAAGAAAGGTATAAAACGTGAACTTACCTTGAAGCGTTCCACTTGTTATCATATTGAAACTTTTATTGATTAGTTGAGGTGTTGTATAGAAAAACATACAGTAAAGGTGACCATCTTTGCGAATGATGAGTGAAGTTCGTGTTTCTCTAAGTGATTTTCCAAGTAGTAGAATGAGAAAAGAGCGGGTTTCGAGTCCTTTTTATAGTGAATGGCCATGCCGTAAGAATACTGAATGACTCGGCACAGATAATTTTGGAGCCTTCGTATCTTATTAGTCCTAGAGATAAATTTTATAGGATAGGAAGCATACATTATGCATACGGGGGGCTGTTTCGCCTCTCGCATATTATGCCATTTACCAAAAATTCAAGCAGAAATGATCTCCAGATATCTTGGAAGGTGATTCAAGACGAGTAAAAATGCAACATGCTTATTTATTTACTATTCAATGCTTCCTTTAATATGATGAAGCGTCTCAGAAGAGCTAGGTATTGGAGAAGGTGGTGGTTCTACTTTGACCATCTTGCTCATTCTCCTGAAACTAGGCGGAATCAACTCGACGGCCCTAGAGACAACTCTATAGTGTATATACCGCTGTCTTAAAATGAATGCTGCCAGGCCGATCAAGATGGCTCCAACAAGGGCACCCGCCGCTATTCCAGCAATTTGTGCAGGATGCATAGGCTTTGCATCAGTATTCCCTTGTCCATCATTTGTCAATGGAGTGCCAAGAGGCTCAGCAGGCAATGTTGGCACGGCTATATTTTTTGAATGGTGAGGATGTGGAGAAGAAAATGATGCAGATAAAAGTCGAGTGGTGACCATTGTCTTTGCACTTTGTATACTCCTAGTAGACGGCGCTACGCTACTCGTCTCTTTTTTCTTTGTCTGATAAGTATTCATTGAATATTCGGCAAAGGAAGACGTGATTTCTGGTACGGCCGTCGTTTTAGAGTGGCTTTCTGTTTTCCTGTTTGATCTATTTATCGCCGAGGACGGCACCGTAGGAGGTCTTGTTGGGTGCGGCATTCTTGTCCTCGTGGAGTCCATTGATAATTGTGCCGGGCTTCCCACTGGCAACGGAGGACTTACATCCATCCCAGGTCCACCAAAGTCTCCGGCTTGGAAAGACGGTTTGACAATGGTCAATACAGCATGCTTAGGAAATGTCTTTGCTGTTGAAAGCTCTCTAGAGCTAGAACTAGTATTTGTCCACCTGGGCATGGGAGATGAAGTTGCTATTGCTGGAAGCAGTAGAAAGAAAACAAACACAAGCATGATTGTACATTTTATTTAGCATGGGCATTACAATTTTATTTATATTCCAAGATGAAAAAAAGCAATGTTTTAATAGAATCGCCTTCCTTTTCTTATAAAAAAAGCAAAGGCCTTTTAACCAATAACTTTCGCTTCTTCCATCTTGAACAAAGGGACTTTTTGTTTCTATTAGCATGAAAGACGACGACGGAAATGGAAACAACATAGAAAAATCAAGAAAAGAAAGAAAAGAAAGAGGAGAAAGAAAGTTCCAAAAAGGTCATGTTTTTGTTCGCAATAAGCCTCGCCAATAATCAAAGCTATTTTCATCGCTTTGAAGCTTCCATACGCGACCTGTAAGGCGAACGCCATCCTCTGTCCTTGCACCAGGGTAGTACTTCCCATCATCGGTCGCAACTTCGGCCACTTGGAGCATCCCCCAGTCATTAGAAATCCCCATGACTTGCGCCTTGGGCTGCCCTTCCATGGCTTCCAGCGTGACCATTTGCTTTGTATGCAGCCAATTGTGGTAGTATTGTCGCTCCAGCAGCCCTGCAAACCCTTGCTTACAAAATCGATTGTACAGTGCCTCTAGGTGCACAAGGACACTCGCCAGCAGCTTTTCGTTGACAATGGCTGGCGCCCCCTCAGAAAGCCCCATTTTCTTCCGCAAGTCCGCAGGGACCAGCTGTTCAATGCTCGTAGTGGGCTGCTTGTTAGATGCGTTCAGACCAATGCCAAGAACAATTTGGTATTGCTGTTGGGAAAAGGAGCATTGCGATAGAATGCCGCCAATCTTGACATAGTCTGATGACGGCCCGTCTCGGGCATAGATGTCATTGGGCCATTTGAGCTTGACATCAATGGCCTCAAAGCCAGGAGCATAGTCATGGATGGCCTCCACAATAGCAATGGCTGCAATGTACTGAATAAACACAACAGGTCTTTGTGCACCCGAGGGAAACTGGAGAGGATGGTTGATGACGGTGGATAGGATGAGCTGGCCTTCGGGGGCAAGCCATACATTGTTCCCTCGCCCTCGCCCAGCCAATTGGCGCGTGGCTGTGAGGGTGAAGCCGGTAGGCAGCGTAGCAAGAAGCTTGGGGTTCTTCTCAAGCAAGGTGTTGGTGCTCGTGGTGACTTTTGCGTACATCAGTTGGTTTCCCCATTCTAAATCGCTTGCCCATCCAGTCTTTAGGGCAAATGCTCGACGGTACTCTGTCAAAGCACTGTAAAAGGTGGCAAAGTCCATTGTGGCAATATGGCATGGCCACCCTCCCTCATACACGACAATCTTCTTAATCGTCCCATCATCGGCATCATCACCAGCGACTTCATCGACCATTTGCAAGATTCGGCCCTGTCTTTCACTATCAATTTCTTGTGTCCCCAAACGTTCCTCTTTTTTGCGTTTCCGATCTTCCCACAAGTGGACGAGAGAGCTCCAAATCTCTTGTTTCATGTCCTCATCGAGCTCTGGAATCTCGTCCTGCTTTCCATATATGATCAAAGCAATAGCCTTATAAAGGGCATGAAGTAGAGACGTAAATGTCACTCGTCTTTTTTCCCACTCGGAGCGCCAGTCATCGAGACGAAGGGATGATAGCGACGACGCCACATCGTCTTTTTGACTTAACGATGTCGGTTTATGGTGAGCTAGTCTCATAACAATACGTCGAAGTGCGTCGCCATCACTTAGGATTTCATAAGAGCCAGAGGCCACCCGTTGTATCAACGAAGCAACGTCTTGGTCACGAAGGGCTAGATCCATAAGGTCCATTGTCAAGGCCATGCAGTATGGCAGGTGGTTTCCGCGGGTGGTCTCTTCAAGAGCACCTTTGCCTAAAGCAGCCATATTGACCTTGGAGGGCCATGCATAGGGACTGGAATCAGGTAGCAAGACGCGAAAAAGATCTTCATCGCCACGAATAAATATTTTTTCCTTCTCTACAGTCTTACCGGGTTGCGGCTTTTTATTCTCCTTCTCACCGCCCCGTCTTTCAAAGATTTCCCCCCATTTGCAGGCGAGTTCCTGCACTTCATCTGCATGGAAACATGTGACATGAAGGGCCGTCAAGCGTGGCTGAATGGCGTTTCCGTTCCCGGGAACAAGACCGAGTTTGACAAGGCAGGCCGTGAGGAACTTGATTCTACTTTGCATGGCATCTTCCGCGCGAAGCGTGGAGAGAAGACCCGCATACGTCTCTGCATCAGCCTTTTGGGGGAGGTTCTCCGGGTCAAATCTGCAGTGAGCATATACGGTCAGACTAGAAAGACATACTCTGGATGCGGGCCGGTCAAGAGAGCAGCTCCTTCGCCGATGGGACAGTAAATGACAGCGGCTCTCCCTTTGCCGCCGTCCACGGCAATATCCTCTGGATAGCTTGCTAGAACCTGTACACCGTCCATTTTACTAGCATCTACAAAGACACCACCGCCGTTGTAGTAGGAATACGTGGTGGACGGCAGCGTGAATCCGGGGAAAGCTTCATGGTGTACCGTCAGTTGGACAGCTCGGGCACCGGCTTCGCTGCCATACGAAAACCCAGGATAGGCCCCGCCTCGACAGGTCCCCTTGAATAGACCGAGTTCCCTGCGGCCAATGACCTCCAGATCTTTATTTCCTACCTCAAATTCACACCGTCCACTTCCATAGTAGCCACCAGCACAGAAACCAATGTATTTTCCGCCGGAGCGGACGTACTGGCCGATTCTGCGGTTCCCCACGCCATTGAGGACTTTGCTGTAGCCCATATCGGCGCCTCCTGGGATGACAAGAAGGGCACAGGTGGCTTGCCATGGCTCTTTCACCAGAGCCGTTTCGGAGATGGGAATAACGGCATAGTTTGGGTAGAGAAGACGACGCAGCGTCAAGAGGCATTGGCGTACGGAATTGGGTGTCGTTCCGGTGCCGCTATACACTAGCACATTGAGTTTCCTCGGAGCCATTGTTAAAAGAAAAAAAAAGAAAAAAAAGAGAAGAAAATGAGTGGAAGTCCCTTTATCAAGATCAACATATCCACTTTGCTCGTTGAGTCAATGACTCGACGAATGGGCCCAACAATTTACGTCTTTATGTTTTTATGACTTATTTGACAACCTGCATTTCATGGAATAGCTGTAACTATATAGGATGAATAGATTTTTTTGATATTCTCATGCCAGCAACACCCCACTTCATTTTCAAATTGATTTGGTAATACCTATTTCTCTAGTTAAACCCTCTGTACAAATAGGGAGTTACATAGGACAATGTGCCCTCTGGTAAAGGCAAGGCGACGCCAGATGGAAAGAGCACTCCCTAGGGCACCGTTGGGGCAGCTTTGCTGGAGACCATGGTCGACGGTCACGTGAAGTAAACTGTTGAAATTATGCAAATGGAAAGGGTAATACCGTCTTCTTTGCCAAGATGAGGAGAGACAACAAGGCGGCACCCGTCGACGACGACGAACCCGACGAATGGTGCGTATCATACAAGGACGGACTGCTTATAACCAAGGGACAAGCGCATCTTCAGCACCGGCTGTGCAGGTACATTTCTCGGACAATGCACAAAGCGATGACTAATCCATAGATGAAAACACGCGACTGAACGACTGCTTTTATGAAAAAAAGGACTGGCGGCTGTGCAAGACCGAGGTACGGGTTGTAAGGGAAAATATAAAGAGCTGACAGCGGAGATGGAGCGGTTCCGAGCCTGCTGGAAGGCCAATGGCAACGACAAACGGACCAGCTCCCAAGATGCATAAAATTGTGAAGAGTGGGGCCCTTTCGGAAAATATATGCACTGTGAATAAAATCGTTCAACGTGAACATCAATAAAACCCTTCTAGAAAAATCACAATGTCTCTGCGAGCAGTGTGCCGGGCCATGCCCCGCGTCCAGGGGCGTTTGTCTGTCGTCTCTCGAGCTTCGTCTTCATATACATCTTTTGATGACTTTGTGCCAGTGGCCAAAAAAATTACCCCTCAAACGTCGTATTCGGCAGCTCGTCCAGCTGCCAAATCGGCGTCTACGTCGGCCAAGTCGTCCCCAGAGCCCCTTGAGGGGACGACGCCGCCTACCAGTCCCGCCTGGCGCACGTCAGAGCCAGACGTGGCCATTCCACCGCCAGACAATGGCTCGCCAAAGGCCATTGACTGGTCGTCGTCCTTTCACGGCCTCTCCACCATTCCCTTTTCGCCAGAGATTGCACAGGTGCTCATGACGCCCGTAAACCCAGACGACGTCGAGGTGAAGCCAGACGGCATCATCTACCTACCCGAAATCAAGTATCGCCGCATTCTGAACCTGGCCTTTGGCCCTGGCGGCTGGGGCCTTGCGCCCCGCGGCGAGCTCCGTGTTGCTGATAAGTCGGTGTCGCGTGAGTATGCCCTCGTGGTACAGGGCCGCTTTGTCGGCCAGGCCCGTGGTGAATGTCCCTATTTTGGTGGCGAAGACGGCCTTGCCACGGCCAACGAAGGCTCCAAGTCCAATGCGCTGATGCGGTGCTGCAAGGACCTGGGCATTGCCTCGGAGCTGTGGGATCCGCGGTTCATCCGCAACTTCAAGCAAAAGTACTGCCGTGAGGTCTGGGCCGAGCATGCGACCACTAAAAAGAAGCGTCTCATTTGGCTCCGCAAGGACTGCTCGCCACAGTATCCATTTGTCATTCCCAACTCAAACAGTAATGGCAGCTACTTGCGGTAATCAACCCCTCTCTTTTCCTCTTTTCTTTCTTTTTTGTTTTCTTATTCTTTACTATTTTGTATAAAATTCATCTTGTTTCTTCAATGTAAATGTAAATGTAAATGATATAATATAATGGTATCCAAAAATGCCTTGCTATTGCTCGACAGAAGAGCTTGTGCCCTTGCTGCCACTGGTGTCCTGTCCGCCCCAGCCCCATGGCATCCATGATCCGGAACCCCCTTCCTTTCTATTGTTCCGCTGGCGCATGTTCTTTTCGTCTTCACAGCCGCTTTCGGCGTCGATTTTTTCAAAATCAACCTCGCTCTTGCTCTTGCTGAGGCCACTAGCACTGCTGAGCGGTCGCGAGAGAGGCTCGCCAAAGTCCGACGACCGTTCGGCTTCTTGCACTTTTTTGTCAACGGCCGAGAGCGTCGACATGAGCCAGTCACGCTGGGCCATGAAAAAGGAGACATTGTCGGTCTCCTTGGTCTTGTCTGAGCCCAGGATGGTGGACCACAGCGTGGAAATATCGGCGGCCGGCGAATGGGTAGCGTCGTTGGGCCTTGTCGGCATGCTAAACCGGTCCATCAGGGCCTTTATATAGGATGTTGCATCGACGTTTGACGTCGACACTCGCTGTGGCTGGGCTTCGACGGCTGATGGAAGGCCCAGGGCCTGCCGAATGTAAGCAATGGCAGCCTTGATATAATACAGCCCGGCGTCCTTGGCCTTTTCATGCGCCGAGGCAATAAGCTCGTCAATCATGCCCTCGTGGTCCCGGAGCCATGGATGGACGCGCGTCTGGTAAATGACTCGGGCACCCTGCGTCTGTGGGAGAACGAGATAGAGCAGGAAGCCCAGTCGAAAGTAGTAGTAGAATGGGAGCCAGACGAGGAGCCAGCCCACCCAGGACTCGGCGAGCAGAAGAATTGACAGAACCACCCAGTACATGAGCCATGGCTGAAGCTGCGCTGTGTCCCGAGACGAAAGGGCTTTATACGAGGCAAATACTGGAAACAAAAACGAAGCAACAGATCTGACACACGTTAGCCTGCTTTCCTAGCTTCTCGGTATACATCTCTACATACGCAAGTGCTTTGGGTATTATATCAAACATTGTGGTGGCGTTTCAAGTACGCTCTTTTTTCTTTCTTCACTTTCTCTTCCTGTAGTGTCTAGGTTGAGAAGGCTGGCTTTGGCCCAATGAGAAAGCGGAGCCGATGACAATCTCTTCAGAAAAGTAGTAGTGCAATGTTTGTTGATCGGAAGGAATGAACGCTTGGCAATGGCTTTTTTTAAAAAATATTTTATGGTGGAAACATGCACGTACGTGGAAAGTGAGAATTCTCAACTATACTCTGCACACAACGCCTTTCTAGTCCATCCGGTGGGCGAATAAGGCAGTCATGCGTATGGAAAAGGGTCCACTCTGTATGCCTCCCCCACATTCACTTTTATTTATTTTTTTACCATGAAAGCCCCCGCTGTACTCTCTCTTTTACTCTTTTGCACACACACACTTTTTCATTTAATTTTTTTGATTCGCTGTCCATGTCAACCTGCTCAAAAAAAAGGACGTCCTCCTGTCTGATCTCAAAACATACGTCATGGGTCCTTGGCGATAAGATAAGCTGCCTTAAATAGCCGCCTCACTAAAAAGGGGAGCATCACATGATGAAACAAGTCCTACAAGAATGTCCTGAAATGATGAGAAACGCTACGGTGGACTTGTCCGAACTTGCTCAAAAGTCGCTCCTTTCCACAGATGTCCCTGTGATAAAAACGAAGCAAAAATGATTCTGCTGGGGTTCGAACCCAGGATCTTCTGCGAGGCACGCTCATGTGAAGCAGACGTCTTAGCCACTGGACCACAGAACCAGTTACAAAATCTTCTTTTACATGGAATTATGTAAGATTATCCCGTATCACGTGACAACATTTCTCTCCGGCTCGGCTGAGTCGGAAGCTGCATACAGGTTATACTCGGGAATGTTTTTATTTCGTGGTGGAAAGCTCAGTTTGGGGCCTTGCAGAGGGATATTTCTGTCGATAGTCCGTCATCGTATGAGCTTCTGGTTTTGTGTAGATGTAAAATATATCAAAGTAAAAGTAAAAGACGTGACAACTATTTTTTTCCGGATGGCGATCGGCATTAGACTGTGGAGTTTGTGCTGGGACGTGCTTAGGTAGACTAGAATAATAAGTTCAGTTTCATTTTGGTGATCAATCGAGAAAGAATTATGGTAATGGTGAACTTGGTTGGGCGCCTCTTCAACGCCAGATTTTGGGCATAAGGGAGATTTATTGGTATATAATCATGAACAGAGGTAGGCGCTTCATTAGATCATACTCTTGTATTGCAGTACATACCTATTTGGTGGTACTAAGTAATCCTGTGGCATTTGTTTCTATAATCTCTCAATTTCTTTTGCTATGACTTCCTATTGTACAAAAAGAGTATCCTTTCTTCTTGAGTTCAGCCATTTTGTTTATTATTTCAGTATAAACCTTTAGAATAGAAAATTGCACTACTGTTTGCCCAGAGAACGAAGCTAGGAAATCTATTTCCAAACTCTTGACATCCTTTGAGCTTGATTATGAACACTACGTAGACGGCCGGATCGATACGATTGTGCAATGCATTTGTGAGTGCTTCACAAGGGAAGAACTTTACAAGGCCATTGCTGAAGTTCCCTTGAATATTTTCAAAAAAGTCCTTCAAGACTTTGCATATGATTGTTATTATATCAAAACGTATAAACCGACAGGCTACATTAAGGATTGCGAAAATTACACGTTTTGTATTGTTCTTTTGTTTTGGATGACAATTCACAACAACGAGAAAGTTACAAAATTGAGTGTGGAGGATGTAAGATAACGGAGATGAGTCCATGCGTTCGACGCTCAATAAAGAAATTTACCGCCTTGAATCGCTTGGCTATAATAAACTCAACGCTTTCCAGCCAAATCACAAAAGAGCTCATTCTCCAAAATAATGAACTTACCTCCCTCTCCATTATTACAAACATGAAAGGTATGGAAGACCCACAAGGCTTTGATAATCGAAAAGAAAACATCTCTGATGCCATCGGTAACATGACCAAGGTGGAATCCATTGTTTTAAACTACAAGTCAAATAGCTTTTTCGAATGTGGCGATTTTTCAAACCGCATTTTGGCATCACCCAAAAATTCACTTAAAAGATTAGTTATCGCCAATGCTTCCGTTGGCGATGATGATTTCAAAAGCTTCAAGAAGTGCCCTCTCCTCGAGAACATCCAGATTGACAACAAGGAGGGATTTCGCATTACAAACACAGTTTTATGCGACACCATCTCAGCATTGCCACACCTGTCGAGTATTCATTTTCAAAAGACACAGATTGATGGCTGGGACTCGGGCATATTTTTGGAGGTTTTGATAAATTCTGGAATTGCAAAGTCACTTGACAGTCTTCGTATTGGGGATGAGTCGTTTTCCGAGAGTAGCTTGCACAGTCTCACCTACGTATATACTTTTCCCAATCTTAGATATCTCTATGTGTATGGAAAAGAGGTCCCAGTGGGTTGTGCAAAGGACGCTATCAATAGATTTAGAAACCGAGATTTTCTGAAGGCTAGTGAGGCCCCGTCCTATGGAGTTTTGCCATCGCTTTATCTTTATTTTGAAGGTCTAGAGAAGCCTTTTGACTTTAGCAACTACAACGAAATGGCACAAGCGCCTTTTGAAAAGGAAGAATGAAATGGCCAGGGACAGCAACTTATCAAGTATCACCCGAAATATACGATAACGTGCTCGGAAATGCGGAGACGTACAGGGCGGTTTGATGGATCTAGCGTCACAAATATGATTAGTCATTTATTTATAAGCAAGGTGGGACAAAAAACAGCCAGTAATCTGGGCTTGTGGTTTAGTGGTATAATTTTCCCTTAGCATGGGAAAGGTCCTGGGTTCGATTCCCAGCAAGTCCATTTTTGCATTTTTGCATTTTTTTTCTACAGGTCGTCGCCTTCGACGGCCATGTAGCCGACGTGGTCGACGACGTCGGTGACGGAGCGGACGCGCCAGGCGGCGAGGAGGGCGGTGGCGCCACCGAGGGCCATGACGGTGGCGATACTGTGGTCGCCGGGGGTGCCACGAGGTTTTTGGAGGAGGGAGAAGACGAGGCTGGAGCCGATGGTGGCGATGATTTGGGGGGAGGCGATGGCCATGTTGTGGATGCCGAGGATGACGCCGGCCTCGTCGACGGAGTCGAGGGGCTGGTGGGAGGCGCGGAGGAGGGCGTCACGACGGCTGATTTCGGCGCTGATGATGGCAAAGGGGGCCCAGAGGGTGAGGGCCCAGGAGATGCCGACGAGGCCGATGAGGAAGGTGGCAAAGGCGACGGAGGAGGCGAGGAGGGTGGAGAGCATGCAGAGGCTGAAGAGGAGGAGGGAGAGCATCCAGGCGCGGCGGAGGGTGAGGCCGGGGATGGCGAGCCGGGCGAGGAGAGAGACGGAGGCGGCGGGGGCCTGGTTGGGACGGTCGTAGGTGGGCTGGATGAAGAAGGGGAGGAGGAGGTTTGTGGCGAGGGAGGTGATGGCGAAGACGAGGAGGGCAAAGGTGCCGACGCGGGTGGCGTCTTCGTAGAGACGGTCGAGGTCGGCCGGGGCCATGTGGGGGTTTTGGCGGAGGAAGGGCTGGATGTAGATGTCGCCGACGAAGGAGGAGGTGTAGAAGAGCATGGGGAAGAAGCCGACCCAGGCGCAGAACTGGATGGTGCAGACACGGTAGATTTGCGGGGGCAGACGGCGGATGGCCGTGATGATTGTGGTGAAAAAGGCACGGAGGCCGGGGATGGGGGTGGCAGGGCCGAGGCCGGCGGGGAGGGGTTCTGGGATGGTGCAGACGGCGGCGATGGCGACGACCAGGAGGAGGCTGGCGAGGAGACAGAGGTCTTTGAACTGGGAGCCGGCGAGGAAGGGCAGACGGGCGGGGAGGTCAAGGTAGCCGGCGACGTAGCCGACAATGTTGCCGCAGCCAATCATGCGGCTGGCCATGGCATTGACGGCCTCCTGCTGGTGGGCGGGCGTGGCGTCGACGATGAAGGCGCGCGAGGACGCCTGGACGGTGTTGATGGCGACGTCGACGAGGTAGACCCAGAGGACAGCGACGACAATGGCCGCCGTCTTTCGCGGGGCTTCGTCGACGACGCCGACGAGCGACAGCAGCACGTCGACGGATTCGCGTGCCCAGGCGAGGCCGAGCAGGCCGACGACGGTGGCGGCGGCGCCGGCGACCATGAAGGGCTTGCGGCGGCCCCAGGAGAGGCGGCAGGCGTCGCTGAGGATGCCAATGTAGGGCTGCACAAGGGCGCCCGTCAGGGGGCCGGCAATCCAGACGAGGGCCATGAGGGCCTTGGACAGGCCGAGCGAGAGCAGGTAGGGCGTGCCGTTGGACATTTCGACGGTCCACGAGACCTGCAGGCCGAGCAGGCCGGAGGTGACGAGGACGAGATACCACAGCGGCTTCGAGGGGTCCATCGGGACAAGTGCGTGGTCGCCTTATTGGATGTACTCCTGAATGTATTCGTGGGCCGTACATGGGTACATAGGTACCGGTATACCCAGGGTAGCCAGCGTACCCGCGGCTCCGGCTGACGTCATGCCTCGGCAATCTGGGCCACCTCGCGGCGGGCCTCGCGCCACGCCTCGGCGTTCTTGCGCGCCCACTCTGCCTGGCTGCGCGCATATGCCAGCGTGTAGCGCTTGAGGTCGTCCTCCTTGTCGCGCTGGAACCGCCGGAGGTCCTGCAGCACGCTCGCACTGGCGGCCGCCACGTCCTCGGCGGCCACGACCTGCGCCTGCTCGAGCTGCGCAATGGCCTCGCGCGTCCGCGTGATGGTGTCCCGCCGCGTGCGCTCCGGGTCGTGGTCCACCACGCCCTGCACGGCCTGCCGCAGCGGCCCAAAGAGCCGCGTCGTAATCGAGCTGCTGCTCGGCAGCTTGCGGTGCGCCAGCGCCACGAGGCCCGGCCCGCCGCGGCCGTTCTTGGCCGACGGCACCTGCGCGACGTCGCCGTGGGAGGGCGGGAAGTCGGAGTCGATGGACGCCGTGTCGCGGTCGTCGTCGCGGGGTTGTGGCGACAGCTGCGACGCCGGCGGGGGCAGCTGCTGGCTGCTGACGAGGTAGTCGTCGATGCGCCGCGCCTCGGCCTCGCTGCGCTGCAGCTGCGCCAGCAGGGCCTGCTTCTTGGCGAGCTCGTCGCGCGCCATGTCCTGCTGCACGCGCTTGAGGATGCGGTAGCGCACGACGCCGCGCACAACGCCCGCAAACTGCGCGCTCTCGCGCATCGGCTCGGCAAAGGACGTCCCCAGCGCGCGCGACAGCTCCTCGGTCGTAATGTACGACGAGTCCACGGCCTGTCCGACACGCTCAATCGCGCTGCTCAGCGTCGCCGACGGCTCTGCCAGCGAGAAGGCGTTGAGCCGCGCGCCCAGCTCGCTCTCGTCCGTCGCCAGCGAAGACAGCCGGTGCAGCGCCCGCCGATTGGCCCGTTCCATGGGGCCCGTCAGCAGCTCCTCCACCTCGCGCATCGACGCCTCGTACGCCGCAAAGAACCCGTCCAGCGCCTCCTCGTCCACCGCACCCGTCTCCCGCGGGAACGCCCCCACAGGGCCCTTTGCGGTCGCCGTCGCCGTCCGCAGCCGCGCCGACGCTGCCGGCACCGGCAGAAACGCATGCGCCGCCGTGGGACGTGCTGGGTCGAGCGGCGGCGCCTGCAGCACGGTCTTGGGCACGGCGGCGACGGGCGGCGCATGCAGCACCTCGGCCCAGCTCGCATTCGGGTCGAGAAAGCGCCACCAGACGCCGTCGTTGCGGATGGCCTCCATGCGGCGGCAGCGGTTCAGGAACACGGCCAGCATGCGCTGCCGCAGGTCGATGATCTGCTGGTCCTGCCGCGCACTCGTCGGGTGCGCCGCATAGTCCGCCATCGTGTGCTTCTCCGGAATCGGCGGCACGACGAGCGTCGGATGCAGACGCACCAGCGCCTCCCGCAGCGACGCAAACTCCGAGTAGCGCCGCCGCACCTCCACGTCGCCCGTCCGCACCGTGTACACAATGTACCGCCCGCCGCTCTCGGCGCTCTTGCCCGCCTCGGGAATGCTGATGGCCGTCTCGGGATTCTCGTACAGCATCTGCTCAATGCGGCTGTCGTAGCCCCCCGGCTTTGGCCGCGGCTCGTCTGCACGCCCGCCGGCGGCCTCGTCCTCCGACACGGCCTCGTGCGGCTCGTAGTCGCCGCCGTACGGGTTGTTGTCCTCGTCGTTCCACATTGTCTGCTTCGCTCTGCCTCGCTGTGCGTACCTCGCCAGGTACTCTGCCTGCTGCATGCTTTTGACTTGTAATGTACCCTCTTATTAGCTTATGTAATGCTTTCGCTATGTCTGCTGCGACTCCAGCAGTCCCGTGATGCGCGACCGCAGCGCCTCGAGCTCCGCCACATCCGTCTCCGCGAGCGCCACACGGCCGGTCTGCTATTAGCAAAAAAAGAAGGAAAAAAACAAAAGGAAAAAAACCCACCAAAACACGCTGCATGCGCTCTTCCTTGTCCTTTTCGGCCGTCTCGGCAGCCGCCACCGCCAGCAGCGCCAGCCGGTCGCCCGTCGGGCGCCGAAACTTGCCAAACTCGCCGTTGATGCGGTCGTGCCGCTCCCGTCCCGGCCCCCGCACAATTCTACATTAGCATGTAATAAAAAAGATGAAAAGACATACTTCTCAATAAAGTCCAGCTGCAGACTCTCGGCCGACACACGGTACACATGGCCGTAATTGACGCGGCCCCCGACAATGGCCCTCCGTATCCGGTCGTCGTCCTCGTAGGCAATCTCAATCAGCCCATTGTTGGCCATGCCCCGGGCGTAGCCCGTCTGGATCGGCTGCGCACCCCGCACCGTCCGCAGCCGGTGCACGCCGGGCCCCGGCAGCCCGCTCGCCGACGGCAGGCTCGCCACCAGGTCGTCCACGTGCGCCGGACACCGCCACGTCTTGGTGGCCGGCGGCCGGGCCATGGGCGGGTCCACACAGTCCATGTGCCAGTGCAGCCCGCACACGGTGCAGGGGATAATGGGCCGCTCCGAGGGCCCGCCGTCGCTGGCGGCCTTGTGGCAGAAGTGGCAGAGGATGGGCCGGCCCTGGCTGTCCACCAGGCGGCTGTGGTCGGCGGGCTCCTCCTTTTTCTTGCGGCGGCTGGCCGTCTCCTCGTACTGGCCGTGCGCGCCCGTCCTGACGCCGTCAAAGCCGTCGCGGATGTCGCGCGGCAGCCGAAAGGCCGTGGCGTTGCGCATCTCGTTGAGGTTCAGCAGCGGCCCGAAGATGCCGCCAAACTGCTCGACGGCCAGCGGATACTGCGCGACGGTGCAGGCCACGCAGTACCACTCCTCGGGCAGGTCCTCGACACGCTCAAACGGCGGGTCGATGCAGAGGAAGTGGAACGACCGCGTGCAGCCGTCGCAGCAGATGAGATTGCCGCTGGTCTCGCACGCCGCGCAAAAGTCGTCGTTGTCGTCCTGGTTCTTGGGCTTGGGCTGGTCGTCCGTCTTGCGGCTGCGGCTGCCAGCGTAGAGCTGCGACGGGGCCGACACGGCCGACACGGGGCCTGCCGAGAGGGCCATGGCGCCCGTATACGGCAGCACCGCTGAGAAGGGCCCTGGCGTGACGGAGACGGACGAGAAGGGCAGGGAGCCGGCGGCAGAGGGCGCCACGGACGGCTGCGACGAGCGCACGCCGAACGACGGCGGCGACGACGGCAGCTGCGAGTCGGCGTCGTCGGGCCGCCGCAGACTGTCGCGGCGCGCAGGCGTCTGCAGCAGCAGTGCGGGGGGTGCTGCCGGCAGCGTCTGCGGCGTCTGCAGCGCCGGCGCGGGGCCGCGGGCAAAGCTCTCTGACGACGGGGCCGTGTCGACAAGGAGACGCGAGCGGCTGTACAGCGACGCGCGGCGCTCCTCCATGGCACGCGTGGGTGCGCGGGCCGGCTTGACCAGCTTGGCGGCTCGCTGCTGGGCCTGGTCGTGGGCAGCAGCCGCAGCGACAGCGGCGTCGCCAGCACCGCCGTTGAGACTGCTCTTCAGCACACGTACAAAACGGCCCGTGTACTGCGACCGCACCCGCACATACAGGTCCGCGTCGGTTGGCGGCGGCTCCCGGGGCTCCCGGGGCTGCCGCGGCTTGCGCGAGCGCTTCGGGGCAGGCGTGTCGGACGGGTCGATGCTGGCGTCGCGCTGGGGCGTAAAGTGGATGGTGGCGACCGACGACAGGCTCGACATGCTGTCGTTGGACGCACGGCGCAGCAGCGGGGCCTGCACGGGGCCGACGCCGTCTGCGGCCGGCGCAGGGCCCGGGGAGGCCTTGGCGTGGACGGAGACGGCCGGGGACGAGCCGTCGCGGCCGGCCTGCTTGATGCGGATGACCTTTTTCGCGGCAAAGGACGTGACTTTTTGGGCCTTGGCCGCCGCGTCGTCGTCGTTGCCGCCGTTCTCGAGGTCGTCGAGACGGCGCTTTTTCGACGCGGCGTCCTTTTCGCGGGAGATGATCTTGATCTTCCTATGGCCCTGCTTCATCTCCTGGTAGGTGCGTTCTTCCGGCAGCGTGGCAATGGCACGCGCCATGGTGGCGACGTTCTTGGCCTTGGGCAGCGACCCGAGGGGGGCCATGCCGGAAAAGATGCCGTGGCGCTCAAAGCCGGCCTGCTCAAACGTCGACTTTTTCTGCACCGGCGGCTCGAGCCACTGCGCCAGCGACGTCTGGACGAGCCTGTCTTTGTCGGGCTCGGGTTCCGGCACGGAGTCTTGCCGGTCCGACCGGGACGATTTATCGTGTTCGGCCCAGTCGGGCTCGGAGTAGTCTATGGGGCCTCCGGTGCGTTGGCGTCGTGGCCGGGACGACATGGTGCAAACGCGAGGGGAGGGGGGGGTGTATGAGTGAAAAGAGGGAAAAAGGTAAAACGAGAATGGAAGGTGAAAATGTAAAATAAGAGAGAAAAAA
>JAGKRY010000144.1:0-35594 GCA_020002325.1 Chrysosphaeria jannelii | reverse complement strand
TTTTTTTTTGGGACGATTTTGTTCAGAATTCTTCTCTTGAGTGCCATCTTCGTTCGAGACGTTTGGCCAAAAAGGCGCTCGACTTGTTGCTTCTGGCAAGCTTCCGGACGAACTGCTCTGACATCTTGCGGTCATTCCCCTGGCAGCACCACGGATGGAACGGCTTCTTTGGTGACGAGCACCCTTCCACCGGACACATCACGATCGCGTCGTCATGCTTCAGCCATTCATGATAGCCTTGGAAGTCCCCGTGACCGGAACGATTAGTACACACGCGAGCCAACGCAGCCCTCTGGTGTCCACTCATCCAGCTCGAGTCCCATAGCGTGCGCCACTTTATGGTGCATCTAATATAGTTTAAGATTAGACAATATTATACAAATTACTGGGGTTATAACTCAGTGGTAGAGTGCTGGCTTTGCATGCTAGAAGTCCTGGGTTCGATCCCCAGTTGCTCCAATATTTCAGATTTTTTTCCTGCATACAAAAAAGTCGTACACTTTTTTGCTCATAAAACTCCCCCAAGTCCCAAGGCTAAGTTTGCACAGAGATTGCTATGCGATTGACGATTTTACCCTCGGCTCATAACAACCCTCGAATGGAAATGCCGTTTACATCTTCGGTGAGCTAGTCTAGGAAAAGACTAGCGTCTCTAGACGCACCCCCTTTTGATAGTGGAAGAGCCAATTGTGAGGCGAGATAAGGCACAGAGCGAATGATACATCGTTCCGTGGCATACATTTTTCCGGAGAATGTTATCGTGGAAAATGTGGTTTGAATGTGTTGATGGAAGGATGCATTCTTTTGGAGTATGTATCAAGATTGGATGCAAAAGAGTGTTGAATTGATCATGGATCGATCAGAGAATGGATCGCTGCAAGCATGTGAAAATGATGTAAAAAAGTGGATGAGTTCCAGAGCCACCCACCTTTGAAGCTATAGCTTTCTTTCGGGGAGTGGTCTTCGTTTTTACTTGGAAGCAATGCATGATGGGCAATTTTCATGATATTGTCAAGTGCGCAAGGTGAAGACATGATCCTTACTGTGCCACGTTGCAATGTATCAGAATAAAAAGATTGACAGGTGACGATGTTCAACTGGCATTGATAATACGAGAACAACACTGCATATTGTTCCCTCCCTTTCAGCTTGGAAAGCCTCCGAAAGGGGGCGCCAACAGTATACGAATAGAACTAGAGAAGTGGTATGCTTTGAGAAAGCTGGGGTAATTTGGGGAAGCTTGGGGAAGCTTTGACGATATTGCGGATGAGCGTAGATCTGATCCGCAAAAAAGATGTTCATCCATGACATAATTGTTTATAAAGAGCAAAGCTGTCGATGGGAATAGTTCCCGGTAGGTGTGTATGTGCTATGAAGAAAGACCTTGGATGAGAAAAGAGAAGAAAAAAAACTCCTTATTTGGTGGCATGGTAGTACGATTGTGCTACGGCAATAAGAGCGCCTCGAGGGGATTTATTGAGGAAGAAAAGAGAGATTGATCAATCGGCAGTCTCTTTATCATTTGTGATTGCTTTTTTCTCCAACGCCATGGTATGGCTCATCTAATTTTGAGGCATCGCCACTTGAAATGAGATGGTATCTTGTGGATGGAGTATATTGTTCACCGGACCTTTATTTGCCAAGACAAAAATGTTGTACAGAAATATATTTGTGGTGCTTTGCAAGAAATGAATGGGCAAAATGCTATGCGGGGCAAAGAGCTCTTTTTGCAGTGCTCTCCCTCTCTTCTGTCTCGTCTTTTTTTGTATTTGACGGTGTTTCAAGTCTGAATGTGAGAGGGAAAGTATGGACAAAAAAGAAAAAGAGACACAGTAAACGGTAAGAGGGCCCGAAACGAGAATGTTTCTTTTTTTAACGTTGATAACAACTGATGTCGAATCTTTTACACGCGTCGCTGGTAATCGGGCAAATAAAAAGGCCTTTACATTGCGACGGATTTCTCTTATCGCGATTCGATAAAAAAAGGCTTCATCAAGCAAACTAGTATTTTGCAACAGAAAATGGAAAAGAAGATAATGGTATGAAAAAAAACTCTCGACTGATAAAAAAGCAAGACACCTTACCCGTTTTGTAGGGAACACACCCGAGTCTGGCTCCACTTCCACCTCTTTTATCCACTTTCATACTTCTTTTTTCACCCCCCAAGGCTGTATGTAGTTTTGTTGTAGAAGCCGTTGCAGCAATTTTTTTTTCTCTGTACATTGCCATATAAATCTTTTCATCCGTCAGACTTTTCGTCTTTTTTTTGTTCTTTTCTCGCCCTTTTTTTTTTTTTTCTCTTTCCATTGTGAAAAAAATAAAATGGCACCTCGTGGATCAAATAAGGACGAGGAGTCTTCCTCTATAGATAACGGCATTGGCTATACCAGTGGTGAGCATGTCATTCACTCGTCCGAGCTCGCTGTTGGCAATAGCTGGTATGCCCGTGCGCAGCGGCTAGCTGGGAAACTCGGCGCCGAACAGCGAGGCATTGAGCGTGTGCCCGAGGATGAACGGACGGATAAGAGCCTTCTCAAGGTGACGACAATGGTAAGAATGCAGTCTTTGCGTCTATGGAGTGCATGCTAACTGTGATAGTGGCTTTCTGCCAACATGGTTGTCTCGTCCTTTGCTATTGGTGCTTTGGCTGAGCCCGTCTTTGGCCTTGGCTTTGTGGATACTGTTCTCACCATCATCTTCATTAACTTCTTGGCCATCATGACGGTCTGTTTCTTCTCAACTTTTGGTCCTCGTTTTGGTCTCCGGCAAATGGTTATTTCTCGCTTCTTCTTTGGTTACCACATGGCCAAGGTGACGGCCTTTTTCAACTGCATTGCCTGTATCGGCTGGTCTGCTGCCAACGTCATTGTCGGTGCTCAGCTCTTCAATGCTGTCAACCACAATATGCCTGGTTGGGCCGGCATCCTCGTCATTGCCGTGTCCACTCTGATTGTATGCTTCTTCGGCTACCGCATCGTCCACGAATATGAGAAATGGTCATGGATCCCCTGCACAATTATTTTCCTCATTGTGGCTGGTGAGTTTGGGCACTCGGGAAAGTTTAGCAACATGCTGCCATTGGCAACTGGAAAAGCCGAAGCAGGCGCTGTCCTATCTTTTGCTGCGTCTGTTTTCGGCTTCGGCACTGGATGGACATCGTATGCGGCCGATTATACAGTGTACCAGCCCGCTAACAGCTCAAAGTCGTCTGTCTTCTGGTGGACATTTGCCGGCCTCTACCCTCCTCTGCTTCTCACCGAGATTCTTGGCGCAGCTGTTATGACGGCATCTGTAAATGACCCTGATTACAGCAATGCTTATGAAAACGGTGGTATTGGCGGCCTACTGGCAATGGTCCTTGTCCCTCCTCTAGGACGGTTTGGCGACTTCTGTTTGGTTGTCCTTGCCCTTTCGATTATTGCCAACAACTGTCCCAACATTTACTCTGTTTCTCTTTCTCTTCAGGTGATTTCCAAGGAGACGCAACGCATTCCTCGTTTTATTTGGGTGATTATTGGAACAGGCATCTACATTGCGATTGCTATTCCTGGCTACAACCACTTTGCCTCTTGGCTGGAGAATTTCATGAGCATTATTGCCTATTGGTTGGCCATCTACGAGGGCATTTCCCTGACAGAACACTTTGTGTTTCGCCGTGGCTTTGACGGATACAATCCTGAAGATTATATGGATGCTAGTAAACTTCCACCTGGCTTTGCCTCTGCTCTTTCGTTCTGCATTGGCATTGCTGGTGTAGTTTTGGGCATGTCACAAACATGGTACACTGGCGTCATTGGCAAGATTTGCGGTGCCGAGTTTGGTGGTGATGTCGGCTTTGAGCTGGCTTTCAGTTTCTCCTCCTTGTCCTATGTCGTTTTGCGGACCTTGGAAAAAAGCTACTTCAAACGGTGAAAGTGTATTTTTCTTTATCTTTTCTTTAGTTTGCCAGGGAGGTTTGCTTTTCTCTTTTATTTTATTTTTTTATTTTTGCGTCACATACCCATGTAGTTTTAATGATGTAATGAATTCCGGTAGTAAGAAAGTTCATTTATTTCATGATGGCTACTCCGTCCTTGAGCGTTTATTTGGAGAGTAGGAAGAGACGCCGAGACTGGCAATATCAAAAATCTCGTCCATATCAAGTTTTCGTTTATGGCCCGGTGTGTTAAGCGTGTGCATTGATGGTGGCAAGCTTGGTAACATGCCATGTTTAGCACGGAAAGAATGGGATGCTGGTATGGAAGGGGAATGTTGGGTGGTGGGGGTGCTAAAGAAAAAGGTGGCCTGCCGGTCGTCTTTGGGGGGTTCTTGGTCACCAAGATCAAGACGGGCAAGTTCCAGCGGGTATGGGAGGGTGGACCGAAAGGAAAAGGAACAATTGGATGGAGTGTCTTTGGCAGCCTCCAGGGGGCTTGTTTCTACTTGTGCACATGGTGAGTTGGTCTCCTCTGGCCCTTTTGGTGTGGAAGGCACATCATCATGCCTGGCTAGCCGATCAAAGACCCATTTTTTCACAAGAGGAATGTCCAGGCTGGTGCCATCCAAAAGGGACATTATGTCCTCGAGGCACTCTTGGTAGCCATCGACACGAGCTTTTGCCTGGAGGGCTGTGGCTGTTTTAAAAAGCTTTGTCACAGAAAGAGCAGCGTCTTTGAAACTGTCCAACAGGTCCTCGGAATCTGCCATTTGCAGTAGAAATCCTTGGGCCTTTTTTTTCAAAGACAGTCTCTCCAATCTTTTATAATTTTTTTTTTAAATCCCCGACTTATACTAATAGGCAACAACGCTGATTGGCTGGATAGACACGCTAGGCTCGTATGAGCGCCCAAAGTGACAGCGAATACAGTGGCTTCTCGCCCCAACACGGGCGCAAATATGCGCTGAACAAGTCATCGATTTTTTTAAGATGAAAAAAAAAGTAATGCATAAAAGAATCTAATCTGGATGAAACATGGGATCTGCCGCGGTGGACGACGACGAGACACTACCCGCCACACTCGGAGACGACGGAAGGGCCAGTGTCTTGCCTGCTTTGTCCTTTTGGACCACAGGACCCAGATAAGAGCTCGGCAGATAGCCCTCACAGCCCGAGCGTGTACGGCATTTCCACCACTCAGACGGCTGTCCCGAGGGGTCTGCTTTGCTCAGAATGACCACCAAATCGTCCTTTTTGACGGAAATGTCAAAACTAGGCAAGCCCGGGGCATTTTGGGACAGGATGGCTGGGTCAGGCTTGTAGTCATAAAGGGCCCGACAGAATTCAAGCTTGCTGGGGTCTATGGGGGCCTGTTGCTGGCGAAGAAGGGCCGTCTGCTTGCGCTCTTCCTCTTCCTGGGAGGCTGCCAGCGAGCGAATGGCCTTTTTCATCAGATAGGGGATGCCAAAGGCAGCGAGAATGAAGAAGAAGAGGGGTTTTCGGCTGGGTTTGGCCGTTCCATCGGGCGATGAACGGCCCTCGAAGCGTGCAAATGCAGCAGGTGTGAGTGAAACAGCATCCGCGGGCGGTGGATGGCCACGGATACGTGCTATGAGGGTGCGAATCCACCGCATGAGCGTGAAAATACCCAGAATTGAGCCCAACGCGTCTCGCAAATGGCCAAATTGCTCGGCCACCGACACCATGGCGAAAAAGCTCGAATGCGTGGCCATGTAGGTGCTCTCCAGCATCTGTGCGAAGCCCGCAAAGGCCCCTACAATGCCCTCGAGCATCTGGAACGTCGCCATTGTGCTCGTATTAAAACGACTCGTCAGGCTGTTGGGGTCGTTTCCGTAGCTGTACATGCCGTTCCCGTACATCCCACTGCCATACACGCCGCCCCCATAGCCCCCGTAGCCCCCGTACACGCCCCCGTAGGTGTTCCCGTATGTCCCGGCCCGATACGGACTGTATCCCGTGCCGTAGCCTCCGTATGGCGATGCCATTGTCCCAGCACCATACCGGCTGTATGCAGGAGTCTGGGCGATGGGGCTCGTCAGCGACGCCGGAATGGGGGGCACAGACGGCGCTGTAGTCTCTGCCATGGCCGGAGCTTTGTCGTTACTATTTTTTCTTCTTTTTTATAGGGATAAATTGCTGTTTTTACCTGCTGTTGTGGCGCCTGGCACGCGATTTGCTTCCCACGGCTTGGTCGGCGATGCCATAAAGTGTCTGTTCTTCACGCGTTCCCGTTTGTGGCTTTCTGTAGCGACGGCTTGTGCATATATTTTGGTCGCTTCTTCAATGACGACGCGGTGCAAAAAAGATAAAAAGGATCAGGACATGTGAGCCTCGCTGCCCTGAACAGCCTGCGTGATAGCGCCTGCTACAGCGCTGTGACCTGGCCGTACCCTTTTCGCGCGGGGAGACAGCCTCGGCAGAGATACGGCCGTGTGTACCCATGCACAATTTGCACAATGTGGACATCAGCTGTGGCAGGATATGTTTCAAGAAACTCGAGCACTTTTTGATGAATTCGAATCTATATAACACTAAATACCCCCCCTTTTCTGGCTGAGAAACTCTTCTAATTCCATCTTCACTATATGCCGTCCTGGTACCACTACTGACCCCAGCTGCCGCGACTTCATATCGCCCATTCCCCCAGTCCCGTTCGGAGGCCCCTGGTCTGTCCGGCGGTGCTCTGTCGTATTCACCAAGATAATGTTCGCCTCCTTCTCCTCTTAGAAGAATGTTTTTGCAACAAAAAGAATAAACCTACGGCATCGGTGCATTTGAATTCGCCTCGAAACAGCCGGCCGTCCGTCGTCTCTACAAGAATGTTCCTATTAAGAAGCGTCCTGAGAAAAGAAGCTGCTTCTTCATGGGCATCATTTGTCGTCGGTTCTGCCATGTCTTTATTCTGCTAAAAGAAGGACTTGCATGGTAAGGCTTATCGGATATGCAATTACTGACGTCATCGATCTGAATACATGCATCGTCGATTATTCATCGAATGGGCACGGTATCGTTTCAAGCTGATTTCTATCTAATTTGGAAGAATGCATGGACATACCGTAGATGAAGTCCTCTTGGGCATGAAAGGCGAAAGATGCAGATGGAAAGGCACCATCGGGGGGCGTGAGGACCGTAGAAATATGTAATTCAGGGCACAGGTGCATTCATCAATGTGCAGTCTGATCTGTCGTTTAATACCATGGTTTTTAATACAGAAAAGATGAATGGAACGGCCCAGAACGTGTCCGGGCACTACACCAAGTTTCCATGTGTTGCAGTGCCTTTTCAAACCTTCCCAATAATGAAAAAAATGGCAAACCCGTCATAAATACGACGCCCAAATCGAGGCCAAAACAACTCTTTTGACAATAAAAAAACGCCTCGATGACTCAAGACGGCCCAACGAAGAAAACAGGTACATGCTGTCCAAGAAACTAGCACGATCCGTCACATATAGCATGAGGGGCAAGACGACGTGGCCAAAGTGGTTGGTGCCTTTCTCTTGCATGCCAGATTGGTCATTATGATGGACGAAGAGTAGGCTATAAAATAAAAAAATACAGTAAAAAAATTTAAAAAAGACCCTTGAAAAGCAAGGGTTCTAGTAGCTGTGTAGATAGCTGCGAAGCTGATGCCGATCTGTGAAGCCCCAGTTTTCCCCACCCACCGCTATAATAATGGACTCGACCTGTTCCTGTGCCTCGACTGTTTGCACGACTCGAGGCGTCGTACACTCAATACATACCCCCCCTCCCATGCCGCTGTGCTGGCCCCTCTTGTGATTTTTTTAATCATTTTTTTTCTTCTTTGCATTGACTTGCTTTTTCGTGCTCCCATATATATCTTCATCTCTTCTCTGCCATTTTTTGCCCTCCTTTTTTTCTCAACAATTTAAGAAAAAATGGCACAAGTGTATGCTACTGTATGTCTCCTCTATTTCTTGTTATCCATGAAAAACCTAACAATAAGCTTCTATTAACAGATACATATCTTCCTGGTTTGTTCTTTTTTTTCTTTTATGTGCACACATTCTAAACATTCTCAACATAGGCGCCCTCGTGCTGGCCCATTCATTGCGGGATGCCGGCACTACCTTTCCCCTAGCCGTATTGGTTTCGGATGCTGTATCTCCAGAGGCAATTCACCAATTGGAACGTGTTTTTGACCATATCATCCATGTGCCTACCATCCAATCGCTTGAGACCCAGAATCTCAGCCTCATGGGCCGTCCTGACCTCCATTCTACCTTTACAAAAGTCAATCTGTGGTCCCAAACGCAGTTCTCCCGTATCGTCTACATTGATGCGGACGTCGTGGCGTACAGAGCACCAGACGAGCTCTTCTCCCTCGACTGTGACTTTGCTGCTGCCCCCGATATTGGCTGGCCTGACATTTTTAATTCCGGCGTCATGGTGCTACGACCAAGCCAAGAAACAGCTACAGAGCTCAAGGCCATGGTAGAGAGGGGCGAGAGCTTTGACGGCGCTGACCAGGGCCTCTTGAACATGTACTATGGTCAAAACTACCACCGGCTGTCGTTTACCTACAATGTGACACCCTCTGCACATTATCAGTACATTCCTGCCTATCGACACTTCCAAAAGGATATTCAAATGGTGCATTTTATTGGCCGCGAAAAGCCATGGGTCCAAGGACGACACCAGTCCTTGGGAGGTATCTACGGCGAGATGGCAAGTCGCTGGTGGGCCGTCTACGATGGACACTATACGGAGACGAAAGACGACGTCGAACTCGTTCGGTACTTTGTGAATGGCGAATTCCAGCCCAAGATGACCTACACTCTGACCGAGGAAACACCTGTTCTTGACTTGGAGAAGAAGGTAGAGACGTTGGTAGAAGAGGAGAAGCCGGTGCTCAAGTTTGATGCAAGCTGGGATGCGGAAAGACAACCGCCCCCACTGAACAGCAAGCCAGAGGCCGGGAACTTGCCCAACACGCGGTACGAAATGTCTGCGGACACGACACCGTTTGTTCCACCTGAGAGATATCCAAGTCCCCCGGCAAATGTTCTATACATGGTGCCCGCTGCCTCTCAGGAGAGAAGCACAGTATTCCCGTGGGAGGAGAACCAGGCTGTGGCTACACGTGTGTTTTCCGAGCCAGTGGAAGAGCCCATGTTGGGAAAGGAAAACAAGGCGACGGATGCAGAGGTAGAAGAGGTGGAAGAGGGAGTAGCTGAGGCGGAGCAGGAGCCAGAATCATGGGCATCGTTTAATGCCACACGACGAACGAATGTATGGGATGAGATCCCCGAAATCAACAGATATGCAGCCGCTATTGAAAAGCAGCACTTACGCCAGGCATCCAATGGACAAAAATGGACCAAGGAATCCGTTCCACCGAGCCCTGATGGAAAGGGGACAGACAATTGGGTATGTATTCACGGACGCTATTGGACCTATGCAGATTGCCTATGCCACGAGTATACTAACGAAAAGGACCATGATCGTGACCAGGACCAGGACCAGGACCAGGACCAGGACTAATTCTAGAGCGGGGATATGATGCCTGTAAGCCCCATGCTAGTAAAGCTAGGTGGTAAGGACACCGAGACGGTACGGAATATTGGGAGTTTATAGATTAAAGTAAAAAAAGGGCTTTGTTTATGGAAATATCTTCATTGATGATCAAAACTAGGTCACTTATTCTTTGGTTTAGTATTGGCGTCCGTATCATTTCAGAGGTCGTATTCTCGACAATGATCAACGATGGAAATCGAAATCAATACCTGTCAAGATTTGGATATCTTTTGTAGAAATAGTCTACAGGATCTTTATGAGTGCCGGTGCCCATTATCAGGAACACTCGCCACCTTTTCGTAAAAGAGATCATTCTCGTATTCGTTGGAATATGTGTAAGGCAAAACTGTGCAATATAGGTATTATTTTTTCGCAAGTTACTCAAAATGCCTTCTATACAAGTATGAAATGAATGCTTTGAATAACGTTTAGACACCAAAATAATTGAAAAGACCAAGCTGGAATATACAGGGCTCGTAAAATATTCACTTTGTCTTATGTATCATTATTTTTTCTGTAACTCATTCTCATTCTCAGACAGGAATAAACTATGGTTGGCAACTAATTATCCTCATTTGCATGATGAAAGGTAAGGTTGAGTAAGAATCAAATGATTTGTGAGTGGCATTGTTGAAGTATAAAGAATGTGCACACCTCATAATCATGGAGAAGGCTGAAAAAAAAATTTAAACAGACTTTCTTAATTTGTTCTTTTAACTGGTACAACTATGATAAGAAGATTAAACTATTTTCTCATTGGTAGCCAAAGATCCAGTATCTATTTCCCCAGACTTGCACAAGAATGGGACCTTGATACGCTGTTCAAGGCGTCCCTCCTCTTTAAGGACTCTTATCGAATGATTTTTGAACGCATCAAGAGCCGACGTAAAGGTTGAGCGTAAGTACAGCTGGAAAAAATGGAGAAGAAATTTCCAAACAATGGGTGCAGTCGTCAAGGGTGTGTATATCTATTTGACCTTATTCGATCAAATTCCCCCACATGCTGATATGATGAAGAATATCCGTAGTGTTATCAATATCAGAAGATTTGAATTGAAGATGAACAGTTGCAGTATCTCATGGGGCAGCTATATACAAAAACTCATTGAACAAAATCAATATATTGAAGAGGTGTCCTTGAACATAGCACAGGAATACCTGGTATGCCCTGTGGCAAAATCTCTTTCTGAAAGCTGTCCAAGGCTTAAAATTATCAGGGCGGATTTGGTTCCAATAAAGTACGTGACTTCCATACTAAAGTCCCATTCGAGAATAGAAAGTTTGACGGTCAGTTATTGTCCTGGTGAGAGAATAGAGTGGATAGAGTTAGGAGAGGCTCTCCCTCTAAGTAGAAAAACTTAAGCACTTTGAACTCAACGCAAAGAAAGGCGGCTAAGAAGAAAAACAAGAAGAAAAAGCCCAAAACTAAAGGAAATTCAAATGCACCTGAAGATCGATTGTCAAAGCGCCGAAGGCTTTATGAGACTGTGCCTATTGACGAAAACGAGATTGATACACCCGAAGATGAGGTAGAGGTGTCCGACAAGCCAACAAAAACAGTTGCAGGAAATCAGTATGTCTTGGAACCAAAAACCCTTTTCACAAATATCTTCAAATCCGACATTTATAGAGACTCATTTAAAGGCATGGGCCATTTTGTTGATCGGCCTGTAAATATCTTCGAGGGTATGGCTTGGCTTGAGTCAAATTGAGCAACGTCAGATGCTTTTGTAGAGCCTCAAAACCCAGTGCCGAAACTATCTGTCTTGTGTCAGACTTTGTTTCCTATCAGTGCTGTGGATCCATTGTGGATGTAAAGAAGGCTCAATGGAATACCCAAGCCTTCTTCATTGTGGGAGAATTGTTGCGATAGGACTCGATAAACGCGCCAATCCTTGCACTAACAATTCAAGTGCTGTCGTTATGAAAATCCAGGAGGCTTTCCCACCAAAGAATAGACGTCATCATTCACTGCTACCAGCCCATTTTGTGGACAGATTTCTGCTAGATCCATTGGACCGGCAGTCCTTCAACGAGTATATCTTGTCCTCCGAAGATACATTTATCCCTGGCACAAATATAATCCAGATTGTTAGTGGGGATTTCTTTCTTGATTACATTAATGGCGATTCCCCTGATTCTGAGAAAGAGGTTGGTGCTCGACGGTATACAAAGCCCCGCCCCCCACCCCCAGCGGATAAAATTATTGTCAAGCGAATTGTTGATGACAAGGCATATTTACACCGCTATGTCGTACGCATCCACCAAGCGGAGAACTTGAGTTGCAGGTATATGGGCGAGATTTATTTATTGGCTGGTCCAAGAAGATGGTGGCGTCTCTTCCCATCACGTTGTTTATTGATGCCTTTGGTGCCCATCGAAACACCTATCGGTCCTTGACTGGGTTTTACGCCGAGCTAGCTGGGTTAGACTGGATGGAGCGCCGAAGGTTGGCCAACGTGTTTCCATTAACTCTTTCACCTCATGGTGGTAACTTCAAAGACGCGTGCAAGAATATACAGCAACTAGACGAACTTGACAGTGGTATAGATATTGTCGTTAAAGGAGAGGCAGTCACCCTTGTTGTCCCGACGCTCTGCTATATTGGTGACATGCCGCAACAGAGCAAAAATTCTGGCATTCTTTCTCCACGGGCGACTAGATGGTGTAGCAAGTGCTTAATCGGCCGCACCGTTGAGCTCAAAAACCCTTCCCCGTTTTTGGACTTTGATAATGACTGCCATGGGAGATTTCATCACTCTTTATGTGCACAGCGTCTTGACTACCTCGATCTTCTAATTGGGATGAAGAAGCAACATCAAAGCTGGGGCCTGACACTAGACCCCCTCCTCTGATAACAGTAAATCGGTCCCTTGACTTAATCTTGTCACGTCCGGCAGATATGCCACATTTCGAGCTCTAGGGCCTAGGTGAGAGCATCACTCTATGTTGATCGATGATATCCTCAATAGTAAGGGCCTCACGGCCTATACTGCCAGCCTTCGAACATGGAAAATGCCTGTGGGCTGGGCAAAACTGCAATCTCCGGTCCATCATTTGAAGAGTTATAACCTCTCTTCTCATGCACGGTGGTCTACAATCATACCCGTTTTCTTACAGTCATTTTTGAAGCTGGAACATATAAAAGATGCGTTTATAAAGGGGGCAAAGCTCCAGCATAACGGTCTGACAGACCAAGGAATAGTAGGCACGATCGTATTGGCATATGCCAACTATTCACATTGTGTAGGTGTGCTGTGCAACTTCAAGGTATCGAAAGAGGATCTTGAGAAGATGGGTCAATACAGCGTGGACTCGCGCAAATCATGCCAAGGGCTCTGTATGTGTACCGACGCAAAGTCGAAACGGAGAGGTACAATGACACGACCAAACCTCCATACAGCGCTACACTTCAAGTTTCTCGTCAAAATATTCGGCCTTCCCTTTACCATCAACTGCTTTGCCGGTGAGAGCACTCATAGGGAAGTAACATATTTTATCCCTGGGCACCAATATTATACTAATCATTTGGGTATACAAGTCATGGACGACCACCACCAATGGGATAAACTTGGAAAAAAATCTTCTAGAAAAGTCAAATGTCCAAATGACTCTCAGATTTATCCTTCGTGGTGCCTTTTTCGATGAGAATCCCAATTTGACGTCGATGGTGAAAGAGCTTTATCATGACTGTCCTAAACTTTTCGCTCATATTTTAGCATGTGAGGATATCCGAAACTTGGACGCCGATGAAAACGAGCCACCGATGGATGCCAGCAATGGCTGTGATGTAGACCACCAGCGGGCAAGTGTTCACGGACGGGTTGATCGGGTGTCTGAAATTGAGCATCCCATCAATGATGGTCAAGGTTTGTCTGTGCGAGAAGATGACATGACAGATGATTTTAAGCAACAATTGCAAGATGCTTATAGATGTGATTATGGTGATCAAGCCCCTAAATTAAGGAAGGCTTTTGCAATGGCTTTGATGACAGGTAAGTGGTTTATTCAAAAGTCTCTTAACTCTAACAATAAGTGATGGGTATCGCTTTGTCTATTCGCGAGGGGACTACGTTTCATTCAAAATAGACTCAGAAGAGTCTTTAATGGGCCTTGTTGATCAAATCTTTGCGCATAGATGTAAAGATAGGAACAAAAAAGATAGTATCTTTGTTGTTGTCACACCAGTGAAGGAGTTGGGTGGTAGCTTTCAACGGGTGGTGCATTCTGATGACGAACCAATAATTATTGACCTGAATGCTCCCGTATCTAAAGAAAGACCGTATATTGTTGACATTGGCCACGAAGAGGAGGAATATCTTTATTTTCACATGATGCCCTGGTTTTTGTAAGAGGTTTGGCATCAGACTACATCCAGCGGTACACCAAAAAGTGGGCCTATATGTAGTATGTAGTATACGCGTTGACGCAAGACAATATATCTCCTGTCAAAGATATGCCTGCAACGCCAAGCACGTTTTATGCTGATGATGATCCGTTTACGGGGACGCGGAGGACACGTTCGTCGAGACGTAGTGTAAAGAAGGCTGTTATTGAGGAAGAATCAGCGTCAGAAGGAGATGTTTTAGTGGCAACACCATCTCGAAAGAGAAAATGCCCTGATAAAGACAAAGGACGCTTGGAAAAGCGTCAGAAGGCGTCCATAGAGGTGTCAATAGCGTCGAGGGTACCCAAGGTGTCTAAGCTGGCTATGAAGAGGGTCGATTTGGAGGGTATATATGATTTTCCCGAAGAATCCGAGGATGAGATTATTCCAAAGAAAAGTCCTCGGAAACAGCCGGGAAAAGTGTGTGACAAGAGGGAATTAGTATCAAAGGTGACATTAGAGATGCCAAAAACACCAAGGCGTGGAAGAGCGAATATGGGGGGAAATGAACGAGAAAAAGATAAGGAAAACTGGGAACCTGTAGTAGAAAGCCCCTCCAAGGCGCAACGATCCACGAGGGCAAGGATGGTAGATTCTAGAGAGAAGATGCCTGTAAAACGAGGGCCAACACTGGTAGAAAAGGGCATATCTCCAGTGAAAAAGAGTCCTTTGAAAGCACCGAAACTACAACCAAAAGAAACAGAACAAGAAGAGGAAAGAAAGAAAGACAATCACACCTCACCAAGGCGTCGAAAGAGAGACGAGGCACCACCACGGGAGGACACGCCTCCACGCAGTCTTCCCGCACATGAAAACTACTTTTTCAATACACGAGCAGGTGCTGGTGTTGACACGAGCAATAACACTCTTGGGGGGCTCAAACTGCTAACACACGACGAGTACCACGCTCTGGAAGTCCATGATCCCCACGAGGAACAGATTCGTGCTCTGGAGAAGCTCCACCAGCAGTTCTTTGGCCAATGGGCCTTTGAACTAGCGCAGGGCTTTAGCATTTGTCTGTATGGATATGGGTCGAAGCAGCGTGTACTGCAGGCCTTTGCCACGGCTCTGCATCGCTCGCTTCGTGGCAATAAGCACCACCGGATTGTCATGGCCAATGCGCATCTGCAAGGGAATACCAGCATGACACCGTCTGCATCTGTCCTTCGTGATATTCTGGGGGCTGTGGCAGCTGCTGCAGTGTCGACGCCGTGCAAGGCCAGAGAGACAGTGCCACGACTACCTGTTGGATTGGCAGCCTGCGAAAGCCAGACGATGGCTCTTCTCGACGGTGGCAAGACGACAGTGACGCTTGTTCTCAATGGAATAGACAGCACGTGTCTGCGGAAAGTGTCGATGCAGGCGACGCTGGCACGACTTGGGGCACATCCACGGGTGCAGCTGCTCTGCTCAGCGGACACGTCTACATTTGGCATGCTGTGGGATGGGGCAGCGCGGAATCTGTTGAACATGGTCTTTCATAATGCCACGACGTTTTGCCGCCTTCATACAGGCCGTGGAGCGGATGCGGTGGACGATGTGCATGCTCTGTTGGGCCGACGGCTTCGTCGTGTGGGTGGAAAGGACGGGGCTGCGTTTGTTCTGAAAAGCCTGCCAGAGAATGCACGGCATCTTTTCCAGTTGCTGATTGGAGAAGTGTTGGCAGCAGACGATGGAGCGAATGAGCCAAATGAGACGCATGGAAACGACCAAGGCCATGGGGCAGACGAGTCCATAGCGTTGGAGTATCGTATTCTCTATAACAAGGCGGTGGAAGAGTTTATTTGCAGTTCAGAAATGGCGTTTCGGACATTGCTCAAGGAGTTTCATGATCATCAGATGGTAACGAGTCGGAAGGATGGATTTGGGAGTGAGATGCTCAGCCTCCCATTCCGAAAAGAAGAGTTGGCGTCTTTATTGGAGGAGCTTTCTCTAATGTAGATGTATCTTACATATGGGGTTACGAAAGCACTACTAAAAAAACCAGAGACTTTCTTTTCTTTTGTTCATTCTTTTCAAAGGCATAAAGCTTCAAGAAAAGCTCAATTTCATTTACTTTAATTGATTCCAATGGAAAAGATTGTTGTACCAAGCATTTCCCAAGACGCCGAGTTGCAGGCTGTTTATTTCGCGACGAGAGGGTATGTACAACCTACTGTTTCGCAACTAATGTTGATATAGATGGTGTGTTCATGTTCGTGTTGGATCCAACAGCGACTATTTTCAACTGAACAAGGAAGAACAAAGGTATATACGGGTAGAGGTTGATGGCGATGCGACTGATACTGTCTGCTTTGGGGAGATTGTGGATATTCCCGGTGTGTATTCTTTTTTGCAGGAATCTCGCCAGACAGAGTTTTTAGGGGTGATTCGACATGCTGCTCGTTTCTCACTTGTACGATATACGAGCATCTTTAGAGAGATGGAGGAAGAAGCAGCCTTGGGTAAAATGTAAGGTGGTATACAAGTGTACATGGGCGAATAGGGATAGATGGAGGAGACGTAGAGGGGGTATTTTTTGTCAATAAGTTACTACATAGAAACGACAGGAATAAGGGCCAAACTTTGACCTTGATTTACTTTACATCTACACAAAACCCGAAGCTCATACGATGCCGGACTGGCTACCGGACAGAAATATCCCTCTGCAAGGCCCCAAACTGAGCTTTCCACCACGAGATACACGAAATAAGGGCCAAGATGGGGAGTTTCAACGTTTTTAAGAGCCAGGAGCAGGAAATTTGACAAGATAGAATCCGCCCGGTTAGCTCAATCGGTAGAGCGTGAGACTCTTAGTCAGACATAGTTGATATAGGTCCATCTCAAGGTTGCGGGTTCGACCCCCGCATCGGGCTCAATTCCTGATGCGCCTTTTCAAAAGGCATTCTATTTTTTGTTTTCTTTCTTAATGTGCCATTCTTTTTTTTCCTAAAAAAATGAAAGGTTTAAAGAAGACTGTCTAATTGAGTACTATGTACTGTCATCCATAAAATAAGAGGGACAACAACATTGTCGTTGCCTCCTACCACAAGAGCCTCTGACAAGCTCGCCACAAAGGCACAGAGGGTGGCTCGAGATGTAACGGCCATCCCTGGCCAAGCCTGTAGCCTCTCTAAAGTATTAGTAGGAATAGAATCCGTAGACCACCCCCCTATGCATATGCACAGACTTGTTGTCACAAGGCCGAACAAAACAGCCACGGCAAAGGCCAAGCTGCCTTCAAGGCTTTTACTGCCAAACCACTTGTGACGGCCCCATCGACGGCCAAATAGAGAGGCTGCTGCATCACCAAGACCGACACAGACAACACCTGATGTCAAGTTTATGGATACCGAGGTGTCTTTGGAAAGGCTGAGCCATAGGGGCAAGGCACAGCCGAGAAGAAGAAAGATGTGTGACACAACAACGGGGCCTCGGACATCACGTCCGTCGACAAAGGGAGCAAAAAAGTAGTTGAGAGGACGCGCTAGTGGAGGCAATTGACTCGCGCGAATTCCGTCAATGAGAAGAAACACAGATAATGCTAAGCCCATGGCCAAACTGGCAAAGGACGGGTCAAAGAAAGCACCAGGAATGAGGATGGTGACCATGCAAAAGTGAAAGACCTTGCGGCGTGTGTCGACAGCCACAAAAGGCGCAATTCGATGCACAACAGCCAGGGCTGTGGTGACGGTGATAGTCCAGTAACAGACGAGGACAAGACGTACATTGGCAGGGCCAAGGAACGCTTGAAGAGACGGGCCAGGGGTGCAGCGAGAAGGGAGAGTGTTGGCTCGTTGGGGAAGGACAATCCAGTGCTCGAGGCCAGTTTTTGTCACCTCGAGACGGAAGCGATGAAGATGGCCAAAAAGATAGCCGAGAGCCCAGCCAATGGGGTCTTGTCCTTGGAGAGCATACCGGGCAATATATGGATAGACAGCACCAAAAATGACGATGATGATACCGCAAAACATGCCTAGCGAGCACAGACGACGCATATGCATGGCCTCTTCATAGGACATGGTGCAGAGGGCCTGAATATGTGCGGACGTAGACTGTCTTCTGCGTGTACGAAAGGTCGTCTTTTTCTCAAAAAGTTCGTCATCAGAAGTATCCTCGGGAGGAAGAGATGGACGGATTCCCCACCATCTCCGTACCTCTACAAGAAGCGAGACTATATGACGGGTGCTTGACCTAGTGATCTCGCCCTTTTGTGGTTTGCGGAAGCGCCATTTGGGGATTTTGGAAAGAAAAATGCCCTGCTGGACGGGATAAGACGTACAGACCAGTACACCCAGCCCTCCTATCCACAAAAGGGCCTGTAGAATGACAGCCTCCGTAGAAGAGGCCAGCACAAGCAGATGCACGAGGCCTGTAGCAGAAAGCAAGGCCTCTGTGGGCAGCAGACTAGAGCCCGCAACGTGATGAAGGACACTCGTCAATGTACAATGCAGGGGCACCAAAACAGTGCCGATTTCCATGGTAAAGGAAAAGGGCGTTGTCTGCACCATCTCTGCTACAAGAGCCTTTTTATGGGGCGAAAGAGTGTACAAAATAGCACAAGAGACCAACCAATGGGCATTTTCGAGGTCTGGCCGTCTTGCAAGCGTTGGTGTCATTACCTGCGACGCAACAGAGCATAGAATGGCAATCAAAGACGCCGAAGGACATTCCAAAAGCACAGAGAGAGCCACAGGCAGCGTCAAAGCAAAGCTATACGGCATTCTTTTGGAATAGAGCGCCGAAAAAGCGACGCAACACGTGCCAAGAACCAGCTCACGTCCCCAGAGACGCACCTCTGGCCACGTAGACGTCGACACGAGCACAGAGCCCAGCTGGGCCGTTGCAAAGACGTGTTCAACAAATTTATACGCCGTTTCTCGTCGTCGACTGCTGGAAGGGCGTTTTACCACGTCCAGCTCGTCGTCTGCATCGATCCCACTCGTCCGCATACTTCCAGACGACCCGTGGGGCCCCCTCGAAGACTTCGGCGGCGACACGACCGGCAAGTCGTCTACTGCGGCCATTCTGCGTTGCCTGGATGTCCATGGCCAGACTCGATATGCATGCACAGATGCACGTGACGTGTATGCACAGCACGGCACAATACACCGCTCTACCACACGTGACCGACGCGTGTGAGGCGGTGGCGCGCTGTTTTGCCGGCTCTACTTGCATCTCTCGGCGTCATTGTCACGACCAAGAAGTGTGCATTCTTAAGGGCCCTGACGAAGTGATTGCGAGCCCAAATTGAGCATGGCAGATACTGAGATTGATATAGAGATGGACGACGCGCCCGTGGCGGGCAGCGACAGCGTGAGTAGCGTCTACAGCCACGAGAATATCACATTTATTAACCAAAAGCATCTGCAGCCGTCTTCGACAGAGCCAGAGGCTCCCCAAGCCCAGACCGAACAGCGTCCGCTTGTGGGCGACAGCTTCAATGTGGACGACTCGATCCTCGTGCCCACTAAGGTCTTCCTGCAAGGCCTTGACGCTATGAATCCAGACCAAGTCAAGGAATATGTCCAGGAACATGTGCCGTCTGCCAATGGACAGTCGTCGCTTCCGCGAATCGAGTGGATCAACGACTCGTCTGCCAACCTAGTCTTTGCCTCGAAAGAACTGGCCGTCGTGGCCTTGAGTGCCCTACTGCAGGCCCCTGTTGAAGACACCTCTTCTCTACCTCTCGGCGAGCTTTTCCCAGCCAAAGCCTTTACTGCGAAGCCAGAATGTGTTTCCAACGGCCTCTTTGTCCGCGTGGCCGTAGCCTCAGACCGCAAAGTCGCTGGAGCTGCTGCCCAAAGCCGGTTTTATCTCTTCCATCCCCAATATGACCCTGCCGAACGCAAACGACACGAACAGAGAGACACTCGACGTCCACGCGAACGTCGCTATGACCCTGTCCGTGAGCGTGAGCGGGACATTCGTAACAACACATTTGATGCTAGTCTCTACGACGATGCCCCCTCGAAGCCCCCAAGATCCTCGAGGTCTTCAAGACCGTCGAGACGGCGTCGCTCGCCCTCCTCTGGACGGCTGTCTCGCTCGCCTTCACGGTCGCCTGTTCTGGCTTCTCGAACGTCGTACCGCGAGCGTGACGACCGACATCGCCCACAGCACGGCCGAGAAAATAACCAGCACAAGGAGCTTTTCCCCGAGTCTGTGGAAGGTCGTGCACAAATGGACCTATTCGACCTACAGCACGACCCCAACATGGAGATTCGTGGGATGACAAAACCTGGAAAAAAGATGGGTATGACGATCAAGGGTCTTTCGACCGCACGCGAACTCTTCCCAGTGACGCTAGGTAGCCGTAGCACAAAAGATGATCTCGCCAGTCGTGTACGGCTCCCGAGAAAGAGGGCAGAAGACTCGTTTGTCTAGCCAATTCCTGTTTCCTTTCTTTCACTCTCTGGTATAGTCATGGGGGCGTTTTTTCTCGTCTTTTCTTTATTTTTTACTATAAATTCATGTTGAATGGGATATTTCACAAAATTAATATGCTGTGGACGTTTCAGCAAGCCGTACCAATAGTAAAAAGGTCGAAAATTGGTATGGTGAGATCCTAGCACAAAATCTATATTCCTCGGCTAGCACGCAGTCCTCCCCTCTGCAGATGAAGATTGGCTTCCCCCTCATCTTTGTCCTACGCCCTTGCACGTACGCCATCTTGTTATTGTTCGTCCCGCAGTTTCCGGCCACAGCTACGTAAGGCTGTTCTTGATTTTTTTTTTGGATACTTCCCAGTTTTCAGTTTTTTAGTGGATTTTTCTTCATTACACATTCCACCAATAGCATTCTGTATATGCCTCTATAAAAACGCCACTAAAAACAGCCACAACAGTCTCTATTCGAAGACGGAGGGGTCACAAACAACGGAGAAGAAAGTAAAAAGGGGATGTCTAGCCGTTATAACGAGAATAAAAAACGACTCATCTTTTATTTTTTATTTTATTTCAACTTGTTGGTGCAGTGGACAGCGAGATTTATAAAGATGATGCAGCTTTCATTTATGTTATCGTGTCACCAACCCTAAGGATAAAAGGATGCCTCTCCATAGCATCGGCTCGTCATCCCCGACTTTCTCTTTTCCTTTTTTTCTTTTTCTTCATGCCTTTATCTTATTTTTTTTGTATGGTTCAACAATGAACACAAGAAAGAATGAAAGAAAAAAAATAAAGGATATGAGTATTACATACGACTATCCCCCCGAAGCGAGTTGTCCCTCCTTCATTAAAATTTTCATTCTTCTATTGACTGTCCTATTCATTTTGTTCATGCAGCTGAAAGGTTACACAGGCAAAGGGATTCTTTTATTATGGTGACATTGCACTCTTGTGCCTTCATTCATATTGTATTCGTGGATTTGTAAAGATTTCGTAAGAATTTACATCGTCAAAATAAGAGCTTCTGATTGGACAACAGTACGGGGTCATTGTTCACTATAATTTTTGGCATTTGCCCTTTATTGACAAAAATCAAATTTCAAAGAGAGCGAGATTGTCTTGGGCGATCCCCTTTGCTTCACTTTTTTTGAACAAAAAAAAAGATTCCAACATGGCCGTTTCATTCAACCCTTCGATCGATTTCACGCCAATGCGAGACGATACTTGCTTTTTCGACTTTTTTTTCTTCTTTTTTTGCAAAATCTTTCTTTCCGCTTTTTTAGTTTTTTATTCGCGTTCATCAATCATCCATTGGTAATCTTGGATACACCTGTGGTACATTTGAATGCAGGAAATTATTGTTCCCTATCGGATTTTCAGTAACGAAAAGCGTGACTTTATTCCGATACACGCCCTGCTGCATACATTGCACAGACGACACTAGCGTACGAGTTGCAGCCTGCTCAATAAAAGCAGTAAAGCGATTCTTCATGGGATCTCTTTTTATTTTTTCTTGTGCATTTAGAGCCAACAAGAAATGGCGTCACATTACAAACAAAAAAAAGCAAGCAATTGTACAAACATTCAAAAAAAAAAAAATTAATGCTTTATGATACGCTAGTGGCGAAAAAGGAAGGGGGTGTGTGCTTTTACCAGCTGTACGGGTCCTCTCTCGGCTTTGAATTCTTCAAATTAATTCGTCTGACTCGACATTTGAGACACGAACGTTTTTACATGCCTTGTCTCCTGTTTTTGCTGAGAAAAAAGAAGCATAAACATGCCTTAGCTTGACACTTGGCTCGCTTTTTTCTTTCACTTCTTGCTAAGGAGGCCTCAAGGTACATGTACATACTCTGAAAGACTTTTTAAAGCGATGCAGGTCATGTGACCTACGCCGTTGCTTACCCGACTTACACTTTTTATTTTGAAGAAAAAGTCCAACAGGGCATGTTTGTGTTGTGCAGCATGGGCACGACGTTTGTCGACATGTAAAACGACGAAACGCTCACGTCGAGTCATATGGATTGACCAATACTGTGTATATCTTGGTTGCAGCTTTCAGCTCGCTTGTTCACACCTCCATGCACAAGCCCTCATTCCGGGAATGTCGGTTTGTGTGCTTGAATGAAAAGTGATAAAAATACGCAACGATCATTTGTGTTTTTCCATGGAAAAATGTGCAAGGAAAAAAAAAGGATCATGGCAACAAAAAGAGTGCATGCACGGTAACTTGGAACAGCACGTTTCGATCCAGGCAAAAAAAAAACACTCGACGACACCACACACAAGAAAAAAAAAGTGAGCCTTTGCAAACGAAAAAAGCAACAAGACAAAACATGATAGGGGGGGGGGTACGTAGCATTTTATTCGCACTCGCATTTTCCCCCTGCTGCTTTTCTTTTTTCTGTTTTGCTTTCACGATCCGCTTTTATCCCATATGCTATTCAATAATTCCGCCATTAACAGCGTCACATTCACGCTGCGATTCATTTTCAAACGTCTGCTTTCTTCTTTCACCCTCTAACCGGTCATTTTCCCTTTTGTGATTTGAAAGTTAGAAGAAATGCTAGGGAAGCATTTTGCAAATCCAAATAATGCCCGAAGCAGTACTTCCCTTTGTATCACTCAAGGGCAGAGCATTGGTATGACAAAATGACAAATAGTACTAGCCAATAGGAAAAAAGAATATGCGGGCGACACGTTGAACAAAAAACGCCCCAAGAATTCATGGAAAAAAGAACCTCTAATGTATTTCGAAGGAGTCACGTAACATTGCAATGCATTTTCTTGGTGACTTGATACGGCCGATTAGCGAAAAAGAGGGTTCTCATCCTCCCATCTGCACGATTCGAGACTTTTCTAACGGCAACGAACTCTTGATATTAGCCCTTGTATTCTCTCTTTCACTTCCTCTTTCATTGTTTTATTTTTTTTTCTTTGTACAATACAGTATGTACCGACTTTGTAAACATGCCTACATGTAGAAGCAATGATTCCAAACCGATGATCATCGTGGTAAAAGAGCATTCATCAGAGAGTAAAAAAAAAAGAAACCATAGAAACTGGATTTTCGTGTCAGTTGGGATCCTTCATCCCACACGAATGGTAAACTCTGTCGCACGTTATCGCCCGAAAAGGCAAAGCCACCACCATCCAACTAAATATAGATAGATAAAAGCAAATCTTGACCGTTTTTTTTAGAAAAAAATAAAAAAAAGTCTCTTTTATCTGCATCTCGTACACTGACCAATCAATTGGCTTGAAAATTTGCAAAACAACAACGATCTGGAGCAGACAGGGGTGGGATCCATGATCCTGGTAAAGCCAACCGGTGAAATGGATGCAGAGCACAGAAAGCCTGGTGTGATTTCTCATGATCCTTCCAACATCGAGGCAATCACACCTTCCCCTTTAAATTCAAAAACGCTGATGTATCGGACGGTGTCCATTAGTTGGACTATCGAATGTTGAAAGCAACCAAAAAAAATAAAATACATAAAATTAATGATAACGAGAACCAGTCTCACGGAATGCGGAATACAAAGCGGATAGCTCCGCTGCATGAGAAGGAAAAAAAATAAACCGAGATACTGTTACAGATAAAGGAGGGCCCTTTCGGCGTCACAAAATTTGTCAAAAGGCGCCATGGAGAATTATGTAATGTCGCCATCGTCTTTTACCAGTCGACTTAGTTGGGAAGAACGCCGCCTACTCCAAGAGGATGGATGTGCGAGTTTGGCGCATATTGATTCCCAAAAGAATGCAAATGAAAGAGCTTTTTTCTTTTCTTTTCGATCGGAACCTTTGGCCCCCAAAATAACGAGGAGCTAAAATGAAAGCGTTACAGTGTAGCGGTTTGATGTTCAAATACACTAGTGCTTACACCTTGTACCAAGAGATTGCCTGCCCGTTCACCCTATCTGTCGGTTTTTTATGCACAAATTGTATGTATTCTTTTTTTAATTTAGATATATATGTATTCATTTTTTGTATCCTCATTACACGATCCTTTTACATTTGGGTGTGTATTGTACACTGCCCCCATCATCATGTTGAAGCTTCCTTGTGATGAAATGCTTTGCTCAAGTCTTTCCGCCATGACGATACCAGAGTACATTCACTCTTTAGGGAAAGAATGCGAGAACGTTAAAAGAAAAACCTTCAACAAAGACTTTCAAAGGAACGTTTCCATTGAATTGGCCATGGGCCCACTTTAATGATTCTGTTGTACACACGGAATTGTGTGCTCGAAGAATTTGAAAAGTGCGGAATCAACGTTGACTGAAACGCATCAACATCAGTGCTAATGCCTTTTATTTTAACCGCCGAGGTCTTTTTTTCTTTCTTGTACTAACAGGTTCCCTGCAAGCCTGAAAGTATGTGCCCTTAAAACATTGGTGCGGATCATACACACACCCCTGCACAAAGATCGCTGCTCCATTTTGCCAATTTTTTCTTCTCAAAATTTGGGATCGAGCAATACATTGCAACGGCTTCCTTTTTTTTAATGGTGAAAATTTTCAATGAACCCTCTTCCCTACCATTGACTTGACCGATTTCGGTGAAGACTTTGTAGTACATACACACAGCGGAAACCCAAATTTGTCATGACCATCCTTTCCCCTCATATTTCTAGTTCCAAGAGGACGGAAAAGGGCCCGACAATGCTCCAAAGCTTGATGCTTGTCAGTCGTATTTTATTCTCGCTTTCACACCGAAGCAACGGCAGTTCTGTGGATCACCTTTTTCTTCACTTTCGACTTTTTTTGGCCCTCGAGTTTTTTTTATTTGGAAGCATTTCATTAAGCCACCATTCTCTATACATATGTATTTCCCTCAAAAAAAAACAGGTAAGACCTCTCACAATTAAGCGAATTGTAAAATGACGTCAACGGCTCTTCTTTTGTACATACCTACCTTTTTTTTCATCGTATGCATTGGCTATGGCGAGTTGTTTTTTATTCACTTCAGAAGGTGGTATTGTACAGATGCATGTTTCTGGTGAATCAATCGAGAGATTTTGGAAAGGGTCTTAACAATCCGTGATGAAATACGAACTTAATATAATGATATATCAAACTTTGTGGTATGAATATGTCGTATTCTTTCGCGTAAACAGTCCTTTCCACTTTTACTTTTATTTCTTATTTATCTATATTGACGCAATAACAGAGTTAAGAAAAATTCCCCTTTTTTGTTTTACCTCCATGAAACGTTTTAATAACGGGGAGGATTGCTTCGGCATCTAGGAGAATGTATGTAGGTACTACACACAAACATGCATGTAATGGTGGAGGTCAACGTCGATCGAGGGAGCAAGTAAAAAGAGAAGCGTTGGAAAAAGATGCAGTTTTCCACACACTCTCTTTATTGTGTTTTTGAATGAATCCATTCTCTGAAAGGTATTCAGCCCAAAAAGGTATAATATCGTTCTTTGGAGTGCTGATACTGATATTGTTGCTGGTCTCATCTTTCACCGATCGCCAATGTCTCAAATGCGCCCTGTTGCAACGCCAGATATCGCCTCAGATGCAGAATGTGCTACCATTGAGAAATCGTTATTTTTAACAATGCAAAATGATTGGTCGAATTACGATGGTGGGAACGGTCAAAGTGTTTGGTACGAAAAAAAAACATCCTTGACAGGCCCAAGGCCCCGGCTACCAGACTTTTTTTTGGTGTGTGTGATGTTACTACATCACAATTGTGTGTCGCCAAATCAATGCTTCCTTTTTTTATTTATTTACGACTTCCAGGTTTGTTCATAATTCCGCCATGATGAAAGAAACTATCACAATTCGCCTGCAACTTTTAGCTCAAAGGACCCCTTATGAGGGGGATTTTGAGGGAAGAACATTGCCCATTCCGTCGTTTATGAAGCATGACATAACATTCAGCAGGGTTCCCCCCAAAATGATCATCAAATGATTCTCGATGAGCAAATGCACTGGTATGAAGTCTTTCTCTTCTCTTTTCCCCCTTTTTTTTCTCAAACGCTTTCAAGATTTTTACTTTATGTATTTTTAATTCCTCGTGACCATTTCCAATGGATAGCTCTTTTTTTTCCTTTACAAAAAGAAGCACTTTCCAAAAAAAAACCAAAAATCCGTGACATTGTTAAGGGCACAAAAGATAATAAGCAAAAGGAACTACATATTTGCTTTCTTTTTCCAACAATAAAAACAAGATGCAGTTTTAGGCTAGCTCCATAGTTTGTTATGGTTTTTCGTCTTTTTTTATTTTTTTCAGCTGTTGCAGTTGAGTTCAATCCACTAAAAGATGCTTGCAATTATGTATCCTTTAGAGGGCGGATATAATTACATCATTCTTTGCTCTCTTAAACTCTTTCTTCGGCGACAACTTTTTCAACTGCTGAAAGGTTGAAAGAAGTGAGGAAAGGGGTCCATATTTTAGTGTAGTCATGCCCAATTGTTGCAGTGAGCAGCAAGCTTTGCGAGAGCGCAACCAGGATGAGGCATGATATTAAAAAAAATAAAAATGAAGAATGTAATAAAAAACTATCGACAAACGGCCAAGAGCCATATTCAGAACAGCTTTATTCATGAATATCTAAGATTTATTGGAAAAAAAGAAAGAAAAAAAAGCATGTGTGCAAAGTATTTGCAATTGTAAATGCCTGCCTGAAAAAAAATGTAAAATAAAACGCTGCAAAGTTAAATAAATACAACGAGAACAAGGGTCCGCAGTCTTCATACGGCCGCGATCCACTTCTAGGGCCACGCTGTCGGTCATGAGTGCCCCTGACTCGAGCGCAGACCTTTCACTGGCTCAGAGTACGAGACGACCGCTCTGTCCTATTTCCCATGAGCCACAAACACCACACAAACAAGGAGGTTTTTCTTTTCCCGTTGAGATGGCTTCATCAGAAATAGCTTCTGGAGCGTAACACTGAAGAGGACACTTTTGATTTATTTACTTTTTTCTTTTAATTCTGCATTTGGTAAAAAAGAGTGTGTTTCTGATGTGTAAAGATGCAGTTGCATGATCGCAGTCATGAAAAGTTTTGCATTTGGTAATCATAGTGGTAAACAGCGGAATGAATGAGGAAGCATGAAAAAAAAAAGAAAATAGCTCGCTGCAGACACGCATGAAGAAGACTGGCCGGTATTTTACCATTTTGATCTATTGCGGGGCACATCCAAGATACCAAAGGTACATGAGCACTTCGCCTCGGTACAAAATACATGAGGAAAAAGAAAAAAGAAAAAAGAAAACAAAAAGACTACTTGCACGCCCCATGGAAAAATGGGACACCCCAGCTTGCCTTTGAAGGGCGTGTTGATTTTCCCAGCTACCCCACTCTTTTCGCTTTCTCTTTATATTTGCTTTTTTTTGCTTTTTAATTCTTTTTGTATTTTTACCCATGAAGAGGTTGTCACCAAGGTACTTTATGATTTCCTTTTTCCATTGCTCAATGGCACTAAAACGAATGCTTGGATTTTCTATAAGTACGATTGGAACCACCTCTTGTCGTTTCTGTCTTTTTCTCATCCACTTTACTTTGAGAGATTCAATCTTCCCCAAGAGTTTTATATTCTCTCTTCATTCCTTTTACAAAGCAAAAAAACCTTCCATTATTACTCTTCTTTCCGTCTTGAACATTTTTCACCACAGAAAAAATGACATCCTACCGCCAGCAAAAGGGAATGGTCCGGGGCAGTTGGTCAACGGAAGAGGACAACAGACTCCGATATCTCTACTCCACGGAACAGTTAAACTGGTCCTCCATTGCCGAGAAGATGGGCCGTCGGTCGGCCAAGCAGTGCCGTGAGCGCTGGGTGCAGAACCTGCGTCCTGAGCTGGACCACTCGCCTATTTCCGAGAGAGAGGGCATGATTATCCTGCGGCTTGTTGATGACCATGGAAACCGCTGGGCTGAGATTTCAAGACAGCTCGAGGCAATGGGTCTTGGCATCCGAAGCGACAATGCTATCAAGAACTGGTACAATGGCAACATCAACCGCAGAAGACGTGCTGAGCGTCGACGCAATGGCGCCCATTCAAGTCCCGGTGGCCGTTCGGACCGGGACTACACAGAGTCTGTATCCACCCACCGGTCTACGGACTCGCACTACGAGACGGCATCGTACTCGCAGCCTATGCACATGGCTGCCAACTACCAGCGTCTGCCATCGCCGGTGCACCCATCGTATCAGCCAGCGCCGTTCTACCAGGCGCCAGCATACCAGCCCCGTCACCAGCACTCTGCCTCGTATCCACGGTCGCCGGTCTTTTCCCACAGTCGCACTGGCTCAAAGCAGTATGCCCTGCCTCCCCCGTCTCCTGCCAACCGGACGGAGTGGTGGACAGACCGCTCTGCATACCGCCGTGACTCTGGCTACACGCCTTCACTTATTTCTGACAATGGCTCGCCTTACACTCACTCCTTGGAGCACACGCCTTTGCCATGCAAGTCTTCGGCCTACCATCCGCCTCAGTATGCCCACTACCATGAGGCACCCATTACGCCCCCGGGGTCTTCTTCGTGGAGCACGGTGCAGCTGCCTCCATCGCCTCGACGGTCTTTTGAGCATGGCAGTAACTTCAGTTTGCCGCCCATTGGTGATCTTCTCAATGGCATCAAGGCACGCCCGTGAAGATTGTATTATTTCTTGTATTATTATTTCTTTTCATTTTTATTTTCTACGGAAAGCGATGCATGGGCGAACAAAATCATTGGAATAGAATTAGCATTATGGGCGTTTTTTATCTCATCTTTCGTTGTAGCTGGCAAAGAAATAGATCTAGGCTGTTGACAATTCACACACAATGATAAAGAAAAACTTGGCAATGCTTGGCTGGAAAAGCCCCAAAAAAACAAAGCCGACACGAACCCAAAAAAAGTGGAGAGTGTTGAGTTGTTCCTCGGTTCAGCCGTTCGAAGCATCTCCGAAGACGTTTTTTTTCGCCACACATCAATGATCTTCCACTAGTCGTTTTTTTGGGACCGTAGTTTTTATTTTTACATGACCATAATAGCGTCTTTTGCTTGGTCACTTCTTGCCATTTGGGCCCAACAAAAAATGTTGAACGGGTGCACCCTCTTGATGACAGTAAAAAAAGTCGACCCAAACGAGGTCGAATGGCATGACGATGACCAAATAAAAATGGTGAAAAAAAAGAGATGACGTGCAGATGGCACCACGAGAGCAAATAATGGTCCAGACCTTTAACTTCTCCATCGAAAATCATCGGGCTAGTCCCATTGCAGACGTAGATCTGTCGATCCATAGTTTTTTTTTTCTTTCCCATCCAACATATCTCCATCTTTGCACTTTTTTTCATTTTGGTTCAGTGTTGGCGTAAAAAATGTGAGACTAGACTCGTTTATTTTGACTCTATTATGAATGTAAATATATCCTAAACGAATGACGATGGTAAATCGGAGAAACCAATGGCTTGTAGTCGGCGAAGTGGCAAGGTATGGAGACTATTGCGTTCATGAACTGCAAAAAGGTATGTATGCGGAGTTATTATGGTGAAAAACTGATTGAAAAATAGTAATAATAAAAATGATAAAAAGACAAAGGAAAGCAAGAATGGTGATGTTGTCTTCAAGTTACTGTTAAAATGTTACAGGGAAAGACGCCCTATCAAGTTACCGTTGTACTTCGTTTTGGGGGGTAAAAATTCTGACGTAGGGGGCGGAGATGTTGTAAAAAAATGATATCATGACGATGAGTTCGGAAAAACGTACTTCTCCGTTAAGTACCTTTTATTTTTCTAGTATACATCATTCGACCATCATGATGTCATGTCAGGTGGACCCAACATGAGCCAAAATGTTATCAAAGGATAGAAAAAAAGATAATCTATGGAGACCGGGTACTAAAAGTAAAAATAAAAAAGAGGAAAAAGAAAGAGACAACATGTTCAACAGCCAAGAAAGACAACATGAAAAAAAGGACAAAAAGGGCAAAAGTAGAGAGGAAACTATTGTCGATCGGATGGCTTGGCTCCCAAGAGCCAGCCAACACCTGATACAGCGGCGTCCCGCAACTGATCTCGGCGTCGAATGGTCTGCCGCTCATCGTCCCCACCTGTTACCAGCTGCCGAGCTTGGGCTAGCGTGGGTGCCAAATTGGGAAGAGAAGGGGTGAGATTAGGAAAGGAGGCCAAATTTCGCTGGGCAGATGGGGCAGCAGCACTAAGTAGCCCGAAAAGGGATAGCCCATCGTTGTCTTCACCCGTCCTTTCAGGTCGTTGAGGGCTAGGCTTGTCTGCCAAGCCTTTTCCGCCTGCTGCGCCAATGTAGCGAGACAACCGTCGTGGGGCCGATGGTTGCGAAAATGACCCTGGCAGCTGAAGAGAAACGTCTGACTCAGCTGCGAGTGCCTGTTGGAGTTCCTCTTCGCACTGGCAGTAGTCCCGGAGAATGTCTGCGAGACACGCAGATGGGGCTAGTTTCAGGGCCGTGGCGAAGCAGTCCAGTCGCTGTTCTAGATGACGAACATCTCCATCGAGATGTGCCATGACGTTGGTCACTCGTTTGGCCGTCTTGTAGTGTCCGGCCAAGGCAGCCGCCCGCCAAGTCTCCGAAGGCTCAGATATGCCATGGAGACGCCCCACAACATAAGAATACGCCGTCTCAAAATCATTTTCTCGTAGGGCTGCCTCTATGCACATTTTTGTAATGACAGAGACACTATGATCCACAGAAGAGGCATCCAACGTCTTTTGGATGGTGGCAAAGCTGTCGAGGTGGGTATAGCTCTTTGGGTTCTGCTCGAGAACCGCCTGGAAGAGACTGGCCATATCAACGCCAGAGGGATCAATCCTTGTAAAAGGGACACCGTCAAGGATGAGACGGTACGTGGAGAGGGCATGGGTAGTGGACAGGAGTGTTTCTATCCGGCGGATGCTTGGGAGGGATGCAGGCACGGTAGTGGGGAGGGACTGGAGGATGTCATGGCATCGTTTGAGATGGCCGCGTGTGCGGTTGGGATTGGTGGCTGATGCGTATGCCTCCATGGCAGCTTTTACTACAGCCGGCTCGGCGACGTCTACGGGCATCTTACCATTGTAAAGTGTGCGTGCAAGGGCATAGCCTGCGGGTATTAGCATGTAGAGACGGTGTAGGGAGAGATAACATACGTCCTTTGCTAAGAAGGATTTCGAGAAACCGTCCTTCTATATCTTTGCCGGATACAAGGGAGAGAATAGCAAACCGAGACGTCTGATGGTCACCCCATGTGCACAGCCAATGGATGCTATCAAGCAGACGTATCCATTCGTCGTCCTTTTTCACATGTAAGCGACGCATCTGCGTAAAGATACTGCTCATAAGGACCTGCTGATATTCTTTTTTCTGGTCAATGGCCATTTCGGACACCCTCTCGACGGTGAATGGGATGCCCAGACGCTGGAGAAGCAGAGCGCTCTGGACAATGCCATGGGCAAGCTCAAGAGAGCCACTAGAGGGCGCTGTGATGTTCTGGCCATCCGTGTCAGGCCTGCAAAGGCCTTTCGCTTGTTCGTGGCCCAGTGCTTTCGCCAAATGAGCCACAATGGCACTGGCAGACTGTAGACACTCTTGGGAAGCCTCAGGGAGGCGGTACACGGCCGTAAGGGCAGCCTCTGCATACGCATGTTCCCAATGGATGGCGTCTTCTGTGGACAGCATATATTGGTCGTCAGGGCTACCCCAATGCTGGAACACATGTGCAGAGAGCTGCCAGGACGGACTGGAAGCACCATTGACGAGCCACGCCAAGAGAAAAGAGAGGCCGTCGTGGTGGATTGCATAAAAAGAGGAAATTTTCACGTCCTGGAGCACTGTTTCTGGAGTGGCCTTTTCCATCAGGAGGGAGATGGCACTCGCAGGCGGGAGGCCCTCAAACGCGCGGAGAGAGAGGGATGGTGGATAGTTTTTACATTGTGATACGAATGGACGGACAGTGCCGGCGAGCCATTTCTGCAGCCCTGGATCGCCGCAGGGCTCAAGAAGGACACACATGTCGCTTAGACAGCCGCCTTCTTCATCGAGAGAGTAGACACGCTGCCGCAGAAAGGACAGGAGAGGGTCTCTGTCCATAGTAAGCTCGAGAAGGTCCAGATTGTCTACTTTTTGCTGTATTTCCTCGTCTGATATGTCCTCACGGCCTTGCTCTTGTCGTCGGCCATCCTCTGGACTGTCTGTTCGCCCGGCGTACACAATACCCGTCCGAGTGGCTATCTGCGAAAGCAGGAAAAGATAGGTCTCTGCAGGCATTTGCCGAGGCAAATACGTCAAGAGAATGCGCAGAAACATCGCAGCGTCCACGCCAGACGACACCGATGCAAGCCCGTTCACATTGCCGCTGGCTGCCGACTGCACGGCATACAGAATGTCCCGTTTCGACATGTTTTCTTCGGCGCATGCTGCTGATGCACCGTTGTGCATTGTGCACTATTTGATCTGTGCATAAATGCACGTGATGTACCCATGTAAGTACCACACACAATGGAAAATACAACGAAGAATAGCACTACTGAGCAGAGGCAGAAGAAGCAGCAACAATGTCGTCTGGATTTGGACTGAACGGAGGTAGGCACCGCGCAGAGGACAGCGACACGATACCAACAGCGCAGGCCCCGGCCGCTGCTTCCCCTTTTGGCAGGAAGTGCTGGCGTGCTACGTCGTGAATTCGAGTGCAGACGATGCCTCGGGACGGAAAAAGTGCTCGCCCGTACTCGAGGACTACTACGAGTGCCTGCACCACAAGAAGGAAGTGCGTGTTTGCGTGGCGGTGGCGGAAGGAGCTAACGAAAGGTTGCGCGTGCCAAGAATATCCAGGCGGCGCTGCGCAAGGCCGAGGCAGCAACCTCACGGGACGGGGCGCCCACGGCAGGCGAGATCCGCAGTTTAGGACTCTTGGGCAAGGACGAAGAAAGCAAGAAGGTGCTATCGGCGTGATTGCCTCTTTTGTTTTTCATTCATTTCTAGGACTGTAGGAATAAGATACATTGTATGTACATACGCAACGGCAAACAGTCTTTCATTGCATCTTTAGATCTTTCAAGTCTTTTACATAACTTTAACATGCCGTCGCTCAAGGGCATTGAGCTGTCGGTGGTGGGCAAGGACGTCTTCCCCGAGTTCCACCGCTGCTCGTCCAGGGACTCCATTAGCGTCTATATCCCTTCGGCACCTGGTAGGTGGTACCCCTTCGTGTACCTGCTGTTAATGGCACGCAGAGACCTCCTTTTCCTTTGCCTATAAAACCGACCCGGTGCTCCTGGCGCCACGTCAACAAGGCCCTGTGATCCCGCAGCGATCCTCCTCGGGGTCCCAGGCACCCCCTCTGCCCCCCATCTCCCACAAGTTCCTCGTCTTTTCTGTTGCTGTAAATGGCCGTCCCGTCGTCGTTTGGGGCGTTCCTCTGGACCGACGGCGCCAGGGACGCATCTACCGGGCCCTCTACACACCCGACAGTGCCCAGTACGTCTTTGAGCACGACTCCGACGACGATGACAGCGAAAACAGCGAAAACAGTCCCAGAATCGAGTCACGTGCTTTTTCGTTTCTGGCGTCGACAAAGACGTCGGTTGCCGACGACGGCGGCGTGGTGGACGTCAGTGTTTTCCGGGCACATCGCCGTGTTGTCCGCGAGGCCAACCCCGGTCTGTGTCGCGCAGGGGACTCCTTCGGCGTTGGTCTAGTCAATAACGGCCTTATTGATGACCCGTGTAGTGCCGTCTACTACGACTACCACCTCGCGGATGCCAGCCACTCTCCCTTTGCCCTCTTTCGCTTCTACTACCGCTCCTGGCAAAATCTGCGATGGCTGCAGCTCGCTCCGCCAGAAACACCCTCTGCGTCAGCTGCTTCAACTGTTTCGGGCCCTGACGACGTCCTTGAAGCGTCGCTGGCCGTCGGATCCGCTGTTCGTAGACGTCTCTTCCCCCGGGTCTTCACCGACAGTCTCCACAAGCGTGCCCTGCCCTCAGCGCCCACCATGGCCACCCTTCCATCGCCCGTTCCGTGACTTATGCTAGCTCAATTGTCGTGCTTTCGGTATATCAGATATATAAACGGAAACTGTCAAAAATACACTACTCCGCGCGGCCTCCGTCGTAGCGGCCGTAGTCGCGCGGGGCATCGTAGCCTCCAGGGCCATCACGGGGGCCATCACGGGCGTCACGAGGGCCGTCACGAGGGCCGTCACGTGGCCCATCGCGGTATCGTCGGTCACGTGGTGGTCCTCCGTAGCGGTCGCGTTCGTCCCGGGTCCCGAAACGGTCGTCGCGGCCGTCGCGGTCGCGTCCCCCAAAGCGCTCCTCGCGCCCGCCGCCGTAGCGCTCCTCGCGGTACCGCCCTTCGTACCTTTCGCGGTTGCTGTCCTCGTACCCTCCGTCGTATCTTCTCTCATAGTCTCTGTCGTACCCGCGGCCGTACCCGCGGCCGTACTGCTCTCGCTGGCCGTACCCCCGGTCGTAGTCACGCTCGCGGAAACGGTCGCGTCGCTCGCCACGGAACCCGTAGGGACCCTGGCGCCGGTCAAACCGCTGGGGATCTGCTGTGTCAGCTGGAGGGGCGTATATGAGCCACATACCTCGCTTTGGCGGCCCGAAATACTTGCCCGGCGTCGGCGTCCGTGGCCGGGCACGCCGGGCCTTTTCGATGCTCAGTGAGCGTCCTTCAATGACCTCGCCATTGAGGGCCTCCTTAGCAGCATCGGCCTGCTCGGGAGTCGTCATTTTGACAAAACCAAAGCCCCGGGACTCCTTGGAATGCGGATCACGCATGATTTGGCACTTTTCAACATCGCCGTATTTCTCAAAGATGCGGCTGACGGCAGCCTCGTCGAGCTTCGGGTGGATGCCCGTCACAAACAGGTTCGACCCAGGGTTGACGGCCCCGTCGTCGCGGCCTGACGCGTTGCGCGAAGCGTCTTCTTTCGGCCTTTCCGGAGTTGCGTTAGTTTGCTGTTCTGTGCTGCCGCGTCTGTCTGTTTACCGTTCCGTCAAAGCTTCCGGCGAGAGGGAGCGTCGCGGCGATCTCTGCGGCGACACTGGCGCCGTAGAGGCGTCTACATCCCGTGGTGAGGCACTGCGTCGACTTCTAACATCGTCATAACGTTCTCCTTCTAAAATAAGCATTTCCAGTTGCTTTTCATGAACACATACCGTCGTAGCGGCCCGTCTCGTAGTCCATATCTGCGCTCGCCATTGTTCTCCTGTCCTCATTCAGATGCAAATTCAGAGAGATCAAAAATGCAGACAAAAAACGCGCGCGAAAAAAAAAGGAGCTGTACATCTCGCCCATTGGCTCGCTTTTATGGGGCACGCGCCTGTGGCTGACTCATCGCTTTATAAAAGCCAAAAAAATAGACTGCCTTTTGAAAAGGCGCATCAGGAATTGA